>BRDA01073740.1:0-13337 GCA_036984385.1 Crenuchus spilurus | reverse complement strand
TAAATCCTCCACCAGCTCGCTGTAGAGTTTCTCCTTTCTAATACTCCCCTCAAGTTTCTCCTGAAACTCTGGAGAACACCAAATAGATAACAAAACCTGAGTTTCTTCAGTGGACCACTGTACGCTACGAGTCGCCTCAGTGCGCAGGCTCGTTTGGTTCGCACTGAAAAACCAAGTATTTTTTGGTTCCCGCTGCGAACGAACGTTCCTGGTTCGGGCGGGTATTTTTGTTGGTGGAAATGCGCCGAACGGTTCAATATTAGGTTCGTGAACCAGAGATACTGAAGGAAAAAAACGGCTCCCATTTAGCGCTTTTCCACCAACACGGAACCGGCACCGTTCTGGTTCAAGAACCTAATTTTGAACCGTTCGGCGCGTTTCCACCAACAAAAATACCCGCCCGAACCAGCAACATTCGTTCGCAGCGGGAACCAAAAAATACTTGGTTTTTCAGTGCGAACCAAACGCGCCTGCGCACTGAGGCGACTCGTAGCGTACTGTGGTCCACTGCATTTTTGTTATCTATTTGGTGTTCTCCGGAGTTTCAGGAGAAATTTGAGGGGAGTATTAGAAAGGAGAAACTCTACAGCGAGCTGGTGGAGGATTTAGCTCGGGCAGGTTTTGTTCGTTCAAGAGAGCAAGTGATGAATAAGTGATCACCGGTGTGTGTGTATATGGTTGAGTGTGTGTAAATGGAGTGTGCTGATTGTAAAGCGTCCTTGGGTATCTAGAAAGGCGCTATATAAGTGTAACGTTCATTCATTCATTCATAAGCTAAAGAAGCTAAAAAAGGACTACAGAGATTCAAAAAAGGAGCTATCGCTCAGTGGAGCTGGACGAGGGAATGTACCGGCTCTAGATTTGACTTGTGAAGTGAAACAAGCATTTGTACCAAGAGCACAAACGCTCGCATGTAGTCGATGCGCTCCGCCATCTTTGTTTATAATTCCGCTTTGTTGATGACGTACACCGTGACGTATCCTCGGTTCAACTAGTGTAAACGCGGGCTGGTTCACTAAAAAGCACCGAGGTTCTCATAAGCCCGAACGGCACCAGTTCAAGAACCAGAGTTATTTTGGTGGAAAAGCGCTAATTGTGGAGCCGGTTCCAATCGTTCACTTCAAAGAGCCTGCTCTTAGAGCCGGATCGTTCGCGAACGACACATCACTATGATTTAGGGTGACCAGATTTGGGTTTCTGAAAACAAGGACACCTTTTATTTATTTATTTATTTTATTATTATTATTTTTTTTTTTTTGGGGGGGGGTCATCGGTGTATGATATGACACAAATGACATGGTGTCTGTGTAATAATTGCATTTATTGAACAGCACAAAACAACATAGTACACTAACAAAAACATACACTGACATGTTTTGAGTGTAATAGTGATAGACTAAGTAAAAAAAAAGAATAATTTGTCACAAAGATATCTGTGACTTTAGCCAAAGAACTCTCGTCCCTTGCTCTGACTGCTTTCGCGTGCTTTGTTGAATTGACGTGCACCTGCAAGTCGTTGGCACCTTTATTTGCGTTACAGAGAAACCTGGAATGGAGTGGAATGGAACGGAATGGCAATTCTAATCACAATGCACTGTATGTATTGTGGCGTGCTAGGGGGCGTCGCATTTCTGTAGGCGACAGTCTGCCATTTTGCATATTCCCAGGGGTATTTGGGGGTAGTTTGGGAGGGTTAGTGTAACTGTTCTGTGGGTTCATGTAGTGGTAAAACTTTAGGTGTTCTGTGTTGTATGAATAAATGTGTGCATGTGTGAGTGCTTATGTAGTTTAGGATAGTCACCGTTGGTGTGGGGGTAGATCAAATGCATAACTGTGTGAGTGAGAGCGTTAATGTTAGTCTGATTCTTTCTGCTGTGTTGTATTGCTGGAGGTTGACCAATAAAAATACACGTCTATAAATGGTTTCTCGAGGAGTTATTCGCGAGCCGTCTGGGTCGCCACAATATTATGTTTGAGGCAGTCGAACAAAATTCCGGACAACTTTGAAATTCCCCCCGGACATTTTTTTAGGTCTCAAAAGTAGGACATGTCCGGGAAAAAGAGGACGTGTGGTCACCCTACCTTAAGTGTATTTACATGATCAGATGACGTTTATTTACTTTATCAGTGACGTTTGCCTTTTTCGCCACACTTTCCTTGCTTTCACTTGCAGAGTGTTTCAATAAAATCTGTTCCAAAGAACATTGTTGCATCTTTTCAAAATGTTTAAAAAATGAATGAGATACGTTTGTTTACACAGCCACAAGGCACCACCTCTTCTTCTCTGCAGTGACCTCTGCACGCACACTCGCTAGGGACTCCTAGTGGTGGGTGGCGGAATCACTCGTGATTAATCACAATAAAACAATGTAATTGTTTGACAGCCCTCGTGTACATACAGTACTGTACATACAGTACCAAATGTTTGGCCACACTTTTGGGACATTCACTATATATATTGGGTGGAGTAATTTTTTTTTTGGACTGCTGTGATTTTGGTCACAGCTTGTACTTTTACGTTCTTAGCATTTTTATTTTAAGACCAAAAGGATCCCAAAAAATTTGAAAAATATTTTCAAAAATTTTGTTTTGAGAGTATGTTTTAAAAATAATTCCAGTGTTGAAGAAGAGAGAACCTCAAAACTCACCTTATTTGGTCAAATTTGATTTTCATTCAGGAACAGCTCTGTAAGTTTGATATATTATTAAACATTTATATATTATATATTATTTTACAGATTTCAGGTAGCTGTTGTCAGCTGTTTGAACAGACTAGTTTATTTTTCATACAACATCTACTATTCATTTTAATTAAGCATATCTGACAGCTCAGAGCAGAACATCCAATATTTCAAATGATTAGTATTGTGGCTGAATTACTCTGCAATGTTTTACAGGTTCAATTAGATTTTATAGAGTAAATTAGAAGTAGAGAAACATAATGAGAACTTTTTTATCTGATAAATTAAAACATCTGATAGATCTGATAGATTATTAATGTACTGAAAGATTTCACTGTTTTTGTATGTGACTGAGTAGTTACTGATTTGCTTTTAAAGGTATAATTGATTCTAGTAAACTCAATATTTAACTAACAAGTTGTTTACTTAACAATTCTGCATAATTAGATGCACAAGTTAGTAGATTAGTAAAGTAAAATGAGCAATTGAAAAACTTTCCATATTGTTCCATGTCCGGTTCCATACTTAATTCAAATTCAATGCGATCACTTGTAAATGGACAATATAAGGTACTTTAGTAGCCCACTGACAAATAGCGTGAATGAAAGACAGTACTTCTGAAATATTGGAACATGGCACCTCCAGTGACATTTGGCAGGGCATGACAGAATGCAGCATGTCGGCTCAGTAATAGTATTTTTGGAAGGGCTTTATCTTGGCAAGTTAGTTAGATGACCCAGTTCACAAAAATAGACTTTAACCAGAGAGCACAGAGACTGAAAACTGAGCAGGAGATTTAGGTGTAAATGAAAGCTTAATTACTTTTAAGATATGCCTGTGCTTGAGATTTGAAACCCTGCCCAGTTCAGTGAATTTCACACAAGTATACACTTGTTCACAGATGAGCTGCAGTGGTGTTCAAGAAAATCCTGCAGCAAGTCTTCAACATAATTTACACAAACTTAATGTTACAGTTCTATGCCAAAGCTTGAACACCTCTGCTTAGATTACATGTTTTGCTGATTTTCTATTTGATTCATTCAGTTCAGATTTATTTATATACCCCTTTTTACAACAGATGTCACAAAGCAGCTTTTAAAACATCCAAACCCCTAGTGAGCAAGGAAAACTCCCTATGAGTGTCCAGTCCTATCCATAAAGAGCTGGCGTGGCTGCAGGTTTACATTAAAACAGGTTGAAGCACACAAAATACTACTCATTTAATCAATTAACCTTCGCTGTATATGTTCCTTCTTTGTTGGAAAGAAAAACTGAAGCAACAGCTCTTCATGGTTTAAACTTGACACTCCTACCCTAAAGGCAAGCCAACACAACACTGTAACAACTTTCTGTAGTTTTCACAGCATTGTTACTATATACTGAACAAATATTTACGGTAGAACCTGTATGCAGCATGTTGCTGTAGATACGCAAAGCATCATGGTCAAAAATCTGTTAATTCAACAGTAAATATATTTTCCCTGTAAATTAAAATACAGTAATTTTAAACTTCCATTTTTACAGCTTTTATTTCTGACAGTATATTTTGCAACAAAAGAGAAGTTGTCTATTTTTATACAAACATTTGAGGACCCAAAATCTTTAAAAATGATGGTCTAACTCAAGGGCGTAACTTTGGGTCCAGCATTGGGGGGGTTGAGCTGTCTGCCTATTTATTTATTTATTTATTAAATCATTAACTTTTCTAAAAGGATTCAGGAAATTTTGTGTTAACCGTATTAGAAATACATTGTAATGCTTTTACTGTGTATTTATTTTACTTTCTTTGTATTTACTCTGCACCTTAAACAATTAAGAAATGTGGAGCTAGCTAACGGAGCTAGCTAAAATACCTGAACGTTTATTCATAGTGTGTCTGATACACAGCGGCATAGTTATTCAATCATCAGCTAACAATACATATACATTTACCTCATTTTGATTTTTCTGCTTTTTACAAGGCGGTGTTGTCGACCAACAATGAAAAAAGTTTTTTGTCCACTTTTTGGTGCTGTTTTCGTTTTTTCTTATGACACCCACTCCCCCAGCAGCTGCTTGCACAAAAAAAGCAAACGGTCAGGGTTGCCAGGTCCAGCAAAAAATATCCAATCCAAAGTCAGTCTAAAACCCGCCCTTCAGAAGCTTAAACTAGCCCAATATATGTCTGTCACACGTTTGAAGCAAATGGAAAAAAAACTATGAGTGTACGACTTAGTATTTTGTTTATAAGGGATTATTTTTTTTTTTACGCTTGAATTTTCACCCGCGACTGGATTTTCAAACAAGTCCAATTTGGCGTGAAAAACACGAACCTGGCAACCCTGCAAACGGGGAGCGCTGCTACTTGGTGGAGGTTGAATGATACTAAGTTATTGTGGGGAAAGGGGGGGTTACATTACCAAATGATTAAACACGCTAGTATTTTACCCAAAATTGATCATGAATAAAGAAAATTAACAAGTTATTCATGAAAGATTTTTTTGTCAATTGAAATTATGTGACTTTATTGGGTGGGTTATAGTGATTGGATCAGATTATTGGGGGGGTCATAACCCCCCTATCCCCCCCGCAAATTACGCGCATGGTCTAACTTTACTCTTCACCTGCATTTAATCAGAATTTACTTCTAAAATCTTCCAGAGAAGATCTGAATTCAGACTTTCTTCACCATTTGACTTCAGTAAGCAAACTTTAATCAATATTTTGTTAATTTAGAGCCATTTTGTAATGTTTATTTTCATAACTTTCCTGAAAAGAATTAAGTTTAAAGTTAGCTAACTTATGGTAGTTAACTTAACTACGTTAGCTAACTAGCCTAGCTAACTGTTAGACTACTTAGTGAGAGCTTGTAAGCTAGTGTACATAATAGAATAAAATATTTACAAATTAGATTTTATCTGTTGACATTTAGTTGTTACCATCTTCAGTATGGTGTAAGTGTAAGAGTATTTGATCAATTTAACTTGTTTCTATGTGTGTATTGTTGTGCTAGTTAGCATTAGCACCATTTGGAAAAAAAAACATACTGTAGAATGTCGTACAACAATTTACTAGCTAATTGCTGCCAGCTAGTTACTGTACATTCCACAGTATTCTTATTACAGTGAAGTTAAAACATCCTTTACATGGATATATGTAAGTATGACATTTTATACAAATTTTAATGTTTCATTTTTTTATTTGCTGTATTTAACTTAAACATGTCAATTTTATCATAACATCTGCACAAAGCCATATTTGATGCTGTTTTCCCCAATAAATTTACCTGACCAAATAAATACTGTGCATTAACATGTGCAGAACTGTGTTCTGTAGATCATTTATTTTCACTTGGAAAATCAACAAACCATCATTTGACAGGAAGTGACCCAAACATCTTTAGCCTCCTATGAAAACCTCATAGCTCCATTTTGTTCTCATCTTAGAACCAAAAAAGGGTTTGATAATACCAGCTGTCCTTTAAATGATAAATTCATGATGACTGGACTAATAGAAGTGCTTCAAAATGACATTTCTTCATTATACATTGAATATACAACAACTCTTGCATGCACTGTGCACTCCATTAATAAAAATGGATTGTATAGAGGTGACTGTAGCTATAGGTGTGCTTAGGGTTATGCAGATGTACTACTGTGTGCCAGCTGGGACTCGACACACCTTATGAGTAATAGTATCTTGACCTAAGAGGATCCATCAGTCATATGTCAGAAGTGTTTACATAGAGCAGGTTAGTACAGTGAGCTTGTTGTCCCTGAGGGATGTTACTGATCTGATCTGTCAGTGTGCAGGTG
Organism: Crenuchus spilurus; assembly: GCA_036984385.1. Classification (NCBI taxonomy): domain Eukaryota; kingdom Metazoa; phylum Chordata; class Actinopteri; order Characiformes; family Crenuchidae; genus Crenuchus; species Crenuchus spilurus. Next base: position 6,862 of record BRDA01073740.1, on the reverse strand, counting down.
TGTGCATGGTTTTATGTAATATTGAACAGAATGCTGACTATATATGAGGCAGGAGTATTTCACTAAACAAGACCTTTTTTATGTAATTTTTCAAATAAGGTCAGGAGTTTTTTATGTCATGTATGTGAAATTTACCAGACTTACTTATAACCCAGGTAGCAAAATTATTCTGGCCCACATCTGGCCCTCATCCCCCATTTTCATTTGGCCCACTTGCTGCATGAATTGATGGCACTTGGGTGGACCGCTCCTGGTTGCAAGATGTGGGCCACATATAAACCAGATTAGGGCCACATATCAGGTGCCAAATCTGGATCAGAACCTTGCTACTTATGGTTCATATATAGGTAACACTGATATATCTGTGCCAGAAGTGGACCGCATCTGTTATGGTACATGTGGGCCAAATGAATATTTTCAATATGAGGGCCACATATGGCTCATATGTAGTTTGCCAATGCAAACAGCTGGCCAGCAGTACCATTTTTCAGCCAGAAGTGGCCCACATCCATTTGCTCTCTGCGACAGGTGTTAACTGTATATACACTGGAAGCACTTTAGGAACTTCAGAAATACTCTACCTATGTAAAAAGTGTGTCTATGTACACTGATCATTAATACCATGCCCAGATGAAGTGCCCATATGAAGTGAATAACATTGATTATCTCACAACAGTGGTGCATGTGAAGGTCTGATAGATATGCTAGATGATATGAGAACACTTGATTGAATGAGACACTTTCACAAGGAACAAATAGTTTTGGCCAGACAACTGGTTTGGAGCATCTCTGTAGCTTACTAGGTTTGCTCAAGGTAAGCTGTGTTGAGTTACCTACAGATAGTGCATTCCTAATTCCCCAAATCTCAATAAAATCAAGCATCTGTGAGATGTGCGGCAACTTCTCAACTAACAGGATTTAAAGGACCTGCTGCTAAAGTCTTGGTGCCAGACATCACAGGATACGTACAGAGACCTTATAGAATAGGGTGGAATGATTTGGGGAAAATATCTAATTGCAATTTTTGAACTAATATTACCACTGTGCTTTAATTTAAAGATTAAGATTCAGGTCTTTTTTAATGTAGTGTGCCACATTGCCAATATGTTGTTTGTACACTCTCAGAAAAAAAGGTAGCATTCTGTACCTATAATGGTACAATTGCTTGTCACTGTGGCAGTACCCCTCAGGGGTACGGATGTGTACTTTTGTCAATAGTGACAAATGCGTACCCTTACTATTTGTACCTTAAGGGAAGAATTTTGTACCCTTGGAGACAAAGTAGTACCTTTCCCACCCCATGGTTGCAGGTACAAATGGTGTACCTTTTTCAAACGGTACATATAGGTTCCCATAGGGTACTGCCACAGTGACAAAATCAACTGTACCTTAAATATGACAGTTTTGTTCCTTTTTCTGTTCTTTAGGGTGACACTTTTGTACCTTTAAAAAATTAAATGGTTTTTTAATTAATTATTGTAGTTTATTAAAAGTTTCATTCATTGGAATATTACTGTATAAATGAAAACATGAAAATGTTAACAATTCATGCCAATGAAAATGGAGCCTCTACAGAGCCCTAGCACCACTTGAGGGTGCCTAAATCTCCTTGCCAGAACTACTACCTTGGCTATGGAAGGCATCTGTGACCCACTGAATGCCTAAAAGCAGAATGAGTCACCGTATCACTCCACACCCAACACAAACCAAAGGCTCACTGGTTTACCAGAGGGCTTTCTTCTCAGGCAACGAAACAAATCCCCTAAATCACCCCATGAAATTAACAAAGAAAGCACCATCCCTAGCCTACTTAAACTAAAGGAGGCCAGGGACTGGGAAAAGTAGATTTAGGATTAGATTTAGGATTAGCATTTTTGGAGATGGAAAATGCTGATTTATTGGTTTTTGCCCATTTAGGTTCATCATAAGAACTTAAAGAAACATTTGAGATATTATAATTAGGTTTATTACAACTGTACATGTACCTAATGAGATATACTGGTATACCAATACACAATATTATATCTTTACTGCCTACATGTACCTACATATGTAAATCATAAAAGGAAAATTCAGCCATGAAATATGATTAAAAGAAAATATAAGGCAGTGTTTAAATGTGTGCCTTATAATATAAACCAGCCTTAATTAATAAAATCAACCAATAAGCCCATTACACAAACTGTTTTACAAAAAAAGTCACAGAATGTGAGGGCAGTTGTTTCACAACATACAGTCACAGCAAGGTTTGCAGCTCCAAATGCCTAGGATGTAGTTTGGCATAGGTCTTCACCACCTCTTGCACGTCTATCTCTTTGTCATAATGAATATGCAAGAGTGTAAGTGCTGTTAGCCTTTCTTGGCCCATACAAGCCCTTGTGTAGGTGTTCAGTCACCTTAGGGCACTGGCACTTCTCTCACACTCACAAGATGTGACTGGAAGAGTGCATTCTATTTGTAACAGAACCCTTATGTTGCAAAACATAACTGCATCACATTGTTGGATCGCAGCTGCTGGTCTGCTTGGAAGTTGGTCTGCAGGAACACTAGCGAACCTGTGTTCCCATCTTGCTATCTCCATTGGAAGCAAATCAGGTGAAGGCATGGTAAAGACATGTGCTGGCCATCATAGGCCATGATCCATCACTTCACTATAATGCATTTATTGCCACACCTTTCTTAAAATTGCACAGTATCCAGACTCTGCAGTAACTTACTGTTATGCTGTGACAATAATGCAGTGTACTTTTCACACAGAAAAATGTTAAGTTACTGAAGTACAGTAGGCTAATAAGGCTATATATGTAATAAACTTACCAGTTTTGGGAGAGGGGACAATGAGTTACTCAAGATAAAAGGAATAAATTAAATTGAAGACAGCCACATGCATTGCTTGCATGTACAGAAGCAACATGCATCTAGATGTTAACATACGACTTTGTCTGTACAACATTGGTTAGGGTGGACCCTTTTGGCTCTTTGGGGGTGTGTGAACGCACCCCACGCACCCCCCTTGGCTATGGGTCTGGTTATGCTTTTGAACAGTATTTAAATCTAAATGCACAATATCAAAAATGACATGGTGGGAATTCATAAAAGTAGGGTATTACTTCAAAGGCAAAATTTGCATAACAATTTTCATTTCCTTATTTATTCAATAAAGTCATAAAACACTTAAAAATGTAACTTTACTCAATTATTATTGTGAATCAAATTTTTATCAGTGACAGAAAAATATGCTTTCATATCACCTTTCTGAGGAGTGATAATGGAGCTGAACCATGTGATGAAGGCTGCAACAAGAGATTCAAGAGTAAACGTGACAAATTAAAAGACTGCTATTGGTCTGGTTAGGGTCCGGCCTCTTTTTAAAGTATTGCATAATAAGTGAGGATGTTGAGTTTTTTTGGCAAAAGCACTTATTGATTTGTTTGCTGGGACAGCAGTTTAAACAGCCAGATATTATAACTAGATAAAACTAAATGTTATTCATAAGGCAATAAATGTGTTAGTTGATATAGCACTCAAAAATGTTCCACTGTAGTTACAGGTTGGACAGTGTAACAATAGTGGAAATAGTAAAATATTTTCTCTATAGAACCATATACAACATATTCTTCATCAATCTGAAGAAATGTGTCACCATTTAAGCATTGCATTCTCATGGTTCATAAGCATTCATTTTAATTCATTTGATCCACTGGATTGTGTCTACATTGCTACTATATTGGTTGTGGGAATCAGTCGTAACTCTCATAATGCTGAAATGGAAAAAAAAAATCCCTGAGTCAAGTGTAACTTGGGGCTGTTCAAACTGTCACACAATGAACATGAACATAGTGCCCTTCTCTGTACCTGCTGCTCTTGGTCCAAGGAACATACATGCTTGAGAAATAGTGATGTGTCATTCGCAAAAGAGCCGGCTCTAAGATCTGATGCTCGGTAGTGAATCAAAAGAGCTGACTCCCATTGAATGAGAGCCGGCTCCCAATTTCTCAATAGTTCTGCTAACAAACCTGAGGAAAGGGGCAGAACAGACAGAAGGAATTGCATCAGCCCATCCAAACTGAGGCGTCTGATTTTCTTGAATGCCAATCTGCACTAAAGGTTTATGTAGTGTTTCAACATTAAGAGTTTGGTTCTGCTGTTGATATTGTAGATTTGTTTGCAGTGTGTGTTTGTTTTTTCCTGTGTTCCATCAAAAGTTTATTTAAAAATGTTAAATAAGGCTCCGAGTGGCTCAGCGGGCAAAGACGCTACCACTATGACCCGAGGATCACGAGATCGAATCCTGGTCATGCTGTTTGCCATCAACAGCTGGGGCCCAAGAGAGTAAAAATTGGCCGTGCTCTCTCTGGGAGGGTGCTCTCTCTAGATTTTGTGGTTCAAAAAAGAAGCGGTGGCTGCATCACATGCAATGGAGGAGGCTTGTGCTTGCTTGCACCCTCCTAGAGTCAGGGACATTGCAAATAGTTATGTGTCATTCACGAACGATCTGGCTCTAAGAGCCGGCTCTTTGAAGTGAACGATTGGAACCGGATCCACAATGGGAGCCATTTTGTTCCTTCAGTATCTCGCTCATAGTGAGTTCTTCATCTCTAGTGCTTCAAAACTTGTATTGTTCACATGTTTTTTTATCCTTCATAGTTTTATACTTTAGTTTAAAAGCACTGTATTTGATATTTGTATTGTGGCAGCTTTTTTGTTATGAAGCTGCTTTAATACTTTTTCGTATTGTGGTGGGTGATTGTATTTATAACTGTTTAATTTATTTTATGTTATTTTTGTGGAAGTGGTGCTATTTTGTGATAATTTAATAATTGGTTATAATAATTTTTTTATTTATAAAGCATTGTTATGCAGCATTTTTACTCATCACAAGTGCTTAACAATGTCAATAATGAAACAAAATGTTATAAAATTAGGTTTAAGCTATTAATTAATTAATAATGTAAAAAATATATATGGGGAGCCGTTTGGGAGCCGAAAGAGCCGGCTCTCCACAGTAAGAAGAGCCATTAGAGCCGCATCTCAAAATAGAGCCGAAAATCCCATCACTAATTGCACTAATTGGCTACCACTACATTTGGAAGGGGTAAATATATATATAAGTTAAATAAAAGTAAGAATGTTTTTTTAATTAAGCAATTAATAAAAATTAAGCAATTATAACGTTTATCATAAAAGGACTGAAAGCATTTCTTTTTGCTTATTTAGATTTAAATATGAGGCTACAAATGATAAGCTAAGAGCCGTTGGGAGCCGAAAGAGCCGGTTCTTCTTTGGGAGCCGAGCATAAAGAGCTGGCTCTCTTAAGAGAGCCGAACTTCCCATCACTATTGAGCATTTATAGTTCCTTATATCAACAAATTACTTTCCACTACTTGAGTAATTCAGCTCATGTAAACCTAACACTGATGCACACTACACTCTTCAGTGATTACAACAACAGATTTTAAATTAGACAAAACTTTATGTAAATGTTTATCTAAATGTAAACATTATAGTGTTTACCAGATAAAACAGCTCTGCTGTTTTTCTTGTTTGTTTATTTGTTTACAGGCTACTACTGCCACAGCCAATATGGCAGATATGTTGACATATCACAGCAATGGACTACAGCCACCAATGCAGCATCAATAATCTTTGTCATTGAGAAAATCCATAAAACAAAATCCAGGAAATCTGTCTTTGCCATGTTACAAAGTATTGAGTTGAACTTTTGTTATTGACCAAATACTTATTTTCCACCATAATTTACAAATAAATAATTTAAAAATCCTACAGTGTGTTTTCCTGAATTTTTTTTCTCATTTGTCTCTCATAGTTGAAGTGTACCTATGATGAAAATTACAGACCTCTCTCATCTTTCTAAGTAAGATAACTTGCACAATCAGTGGCTGACCAAATACTTTTTTCCCCACTGTATGTACAACCCCAATTCCAAAAAAGTTGGGACACTGTGTAAAATGTAAATAAATGTAAATAAAAACAAAATGCAATGATTTGCATACGTCATAGAGACATAGTTTCTTATATAGAATATAGAACACCTATCAGATGTTGAAAGTGAAACATTTGATCTTTTACTGAAAAATATTATTTAGAACTTGATGGCATTTGTAACTACCATATCAGCATACACATTGGGTGAGGGGGGAAATAAGGGTGAAGATGCTAAGAGTTACCTTCAACTTTGAACCACTTGGCCAGCAAGCAAAATACTAATATTTTTAATATTTATAATAAATATTAATTAATTAAAAAATTTTCTGTGCTTTAGTGATGTCCCTAGAAAGATAACTGTCCCCCAAAATGACATAAAGGTTACATGTAACTTTCCACAGGAGGTTGAGTATTTATTGGAAAATAGTTTTGCAGTGCCTAGTGTAAGTCCATGGAGCTCACCTTGTTAATGGTTTTTAAACCAGAAGGTAATATATTTGCACTGACTATAGAAAGGTAAACTCAGTTACAGTGGCTGTTTCATATCCCATGGATGATTGCATAGACAGCATTTGTTCAGCTCAGTTCATGTCCAAGCTCAATCTGCTGAAGGGGTATTGGCAAGTTTCTTTATCTGCCAAGGCCTCAGCTATCTCTTCTTTTGTAATCCTCAATCACATCCTACAATATATGGTTATGGCTTTTGGTTTAAAAAATGCCCCTGCTATGTTCCAGTGACTGGTCAAAACTGTGACATTCCTAACTGCTCAGTATATCTGTATGATGTGATTGTGTATTGCCGTACATGGGAGGAACACATCTCTTGTTTACAAGAGACATTCAGTCAAAACACTAACATGCAAGCAGTACAGAACGTTGTTGCTAGATTACTTACTAGGTCAAATAGGCAACGTCA
>BRDA01073736.1:5338-33037 GCA_036984385.1 Crenuchus spilurus | reverse complement strand
CTAAGACTCTAAAGGAAAACTCCCAGAGAACACAAGGAACAACCACTAAGACTCTAAAGGAAAACTCCCAGAGAACACAAGGAACAACCACTAAGACTCTAAAGGAAAACTCCCAGAGAACACAAGGAACAACCACTAAGACTCTAAAGGAAAACTCCCTGAGAACACAAGGAAGAACCACTGAGACTCTAAAGCAAAACTCCCAAAGAACACAAGGAAGAACCACTAAGACTCTAAAGCAAAACTCCCAAAGAACACAAGGAAGAACCACTAAGACTCTAAAGCAAAACTCCCAAAGAACACAAGGAAGAACCACTAAGACTCTAAAGGAAAACTCCCAGAGAACACAAGGAAGAACCTTTGAGACTCAAAAAGAAAACTTCCTGAGAATTCAAGGAAGAACCACTGAGACTCTAAAGGAAAACACAAAGAACACAAGGAAGAACCACTGAGACTCTAAATGAAAACTCCCTGAGAACACAAGGAAGAACCACTGAGACTCTAAATGAAAACTCCCTGAGAACACAAGGAAGAACCACTGAGACTCTAAATGAAAACTCCCAGAGAACACAAGGAAGAACCACTGAGACTCTAAAGGAAAACTCCCTGAGAACACAATTTAAGAACCTTTGAGACTTGAAAAGAAAACAGAACACAAGGAAGAACCACTGAGAGGAAGCAAGACTCAAAGTATAGCAGACAGAACACAAGAATGGACCAAATCTCAAAAGGAAAACTTCTATGAGAACATGAATGTGAAGAGATGAATCACTTTTGTCACTATATAATTCAAATGTTCCCAAATTTCCAAAGTAGCTTTAATGTTTATAAAATTTGGAAAATAGTTATTTATTGTAAACCTTTTCATGTGTAGGGGTATCCAGACTTTTGACTGGTGCTGTGAATAATTTGCCTGAAAACAATACAGGCTTCTCCTTTTAGCTGTTCTGGAAAGAATATATTTAAAGTTCTTCTTTGTTCTGTTTGTTCTACTCAACACTTCATATAAAGTCACACCTCATTGAATAGCACATACTGGACTATTACATACAGACTGATATATGATGGTGAGAATCTAGACTCAACTAGTTTTTCTTTGTTCTCAATGTTTCGTTTGTGAAGCTCAGGTTAGTGTGATTCTTAAGATGAAGCGTGATGACACCTCCCTCGTGGAACTGATAAGAGGCTGCTGAGGAGTGGATGTGATTATGTTCACTCACCATCTGTCTTTTGCTGTGAACTGGAACAGTATGTTCACCAACCATTAAAAAAACAATGTTCACCAACCATTAAAAATCTAATGTGAACCAGTGTTCACCAACCATTATAAACTCAATGCGAACCAGTGTTCACCAACCATTAAAAATCCCATGTGAACCAGTGTTCACCAACCATTAAAAAAAAAAATGTTCATCAACCATTAAAAATCCAATGTGAACCAGTGTTCACCAACCATTATAAACTCAATGCGAACCAGTGTTCACCAAACATTAAAAATCCCATGTGAACCAATGTTCACCAGGCACTAAAAATCCCATGTGAACCAGTGTTCACCAACCATTAAAAAAACAATGTTCACCAACCATTAAAAATCCAATGTGAACCAGTGTTCACTAACCATTATAAACTCAATGTGAACCAGTGTTCACCAACCATTAAAAATCCCATGTGAACCAGTGTTCACCAACCATTAAAAATCCAATGTGAACCAGTGTTCACTAAACATTATAAACTCAATGTGAACCAGTGTTCACCAACCATTAAAAATTTTATGTGAACCATTGTTCACCAACCATTAAAAACACCATGTGATTCATTGTTCACCAACCATTAAAAACCCAGTGCAAACCAGTGTTCACCAACCATTAAAAACCCAATGTGAACCATTGTTCACCAACCATTAAAAACCCAGTTTAAACCAGTGTTCATCAACCATTAAAAAACTATGTAAATATAGTTTTTCCATAAAATAAATTACTAAATGCAAATTTAAAAACCCTAAACTAGAAAACAAAAGTTAATTTTACATGTTTTATTCAAGTAGTTTATTAACAACTGGCTACTAATTCACTGCTTATTAATATACTGTACTTCTGTATGTATAGGATTGTAAATGAATTAGTTTTGGGATTTTGAAATGTAAGATATTTTAGCATTTTAATTTCAAACTAAATTTTTGTTCAAGTATACACAGCCATGAAAGAACAATGAAGAAACAATATCCAAACCAATCTCCAGAACTGAACCTCATTGAGAACCTCTGCAAATTGATCAAGATGAAAGTAGGTGGTCTACGAGCCATCAAAACAATGAACATTAATGAATTCAGTGCACCAGAACCAAGTGAATTCACCTTTTTTGCTGCCATTCCGTAATTGGTGAAGTTTTTTTATTTATTTAGGAGAAATGTTGGCAGTAGTATATAAACTTTTACAAAAAAAATCTAATTAATAATAGCTGAATCATTTCTAATTAATAGTAACAAATATTACTATTACTAGTTTTAGTTTATTATACTAAAAAATCGAATTAATTAAAATTAATTACAATTTTATTTACAATTAATGATTTCCTATATAATAAATTATTCAAACACAAAGAACAGATCGGCTGCACTGGGCTGCTCATGTTGTCAGAGCTGTGCTTCACACTTTGGGGGGCTTCTGATGAAACAAATCAGTAGTACACATCGTAGTGAACAGTGTGAACTGTGTACTGAACATTTGTTCACACTTGCTCAGAAACCGTCACAGTGCATCCAACAATAAAGGCAGCATGGAGCATCTTTTATACAGTGATAGACAACACAGCGAGGGCTTCAGCTTTACATGTTGATCAGTGTGGACATGTGCACATGATCTTATCTTGTGATGTAGGTTTTGGATGTGATGAGCACAAAAACAAACCTCAACCAAGAAAAATTAAGCTTCATAAGTTTTAGTAGTGCTTTTAGGATCGTTTTAGGTCAGAAGTGGTAACTGCACCACAAAACATGAAACGTTACAGCTAATAAAACAACCCAGCTTATAAAACTCATCCAACAGGCGGAGTAGAGCTGTAAATCTGGAACAGCAAGAACAAATATTACTGCAGAGACCTACAAAGTGTAAAAGTACAGGAAACTGAACAGGAAGCCGAAACAACTAAAGCTGCACAATTAAAAACATATTTGAATGTTATAGAGACAGTTATATAGAATATAATGTACATTTGACAATATAAACAGCTTTTAGTATTTCATTTTTAAATAAATGTTGTATTTGTACCTCATTCAGCAATTCTGATTTTAAGACCTCTCCCAACATCCCGAAAAATGTAAATGTACCCTTTATACACTATATGTCCAAAAGTTTGTGGGTACCCTTTTTAATGAATGCATTCAGCTTTATGTTGACACAGATGTACACACAGCTTGTCTAGTCTCTGTAGTAGTACTGGTACTAGACTAGTACTGCTAATAGACTAAACATGAAACTATTGGCACCATATCTAGTGCCAGGTGTGGGCTAGAGGGCACAGCATTGAGCTGTGGAGGAGTGTCTTGTGCTCCATCCAGTACTTTTGAGGTGAGTTGGGGATGAGTTAGTGTTGGTGATCATCCACCTCACTGATGCTCTTGTGACAATCAAACCCTCACAGCAATACTCCAGAATCTACACTCTTAAAAGACATGGTCCTTCAAGGGTTCTTTAGTAAAGAATGTGGTTCTAAATACAGTAGAACTCAAAGAAGCCTAAAGGTTCTTCGCATGGTGAAATGGTTATTCAGATTAATGAGAAATGTGCTGTAGATGGTTCTGTATAGAAGTCTTTTGAAAAAGGTTCCATATAGCACCATAAAGGGTTCTTCTATTATAAGAAGCTTGACATAGTAACTATAGTAGAACCGTTTTTGAGTCTATATAGAACCTTATGTGTGTGTGTGTGTGTGTGTGTGTGTGTGCGTCTGTGTGTGTGTGGTAATATGCACAAGCTGGAACTTTCGGGTAAAGGTGCTGGATAGGTAGGATAATACCCTTGATATCAGAACAAAGAATGAACAAGCGTTCATTCAAGACACACAACTGCTCTTATTTCAGGACTTTTATCGGTTCTGCCCGGAAGACTCATGAGCTTGATGTGACAACATTTAATAGTTAATAGTAGATAAGAATTAGATAGTTAATTTAATAGTAGACAAGAATTTATTTGAAAGAACTGCAGAGTGCTGAACATAGTACATAAGGTGTTAAGACTTAGTCCAGGAAGAGCGATGTACTGAATCTAGCTTAATATGCGAAGTATTGCGGAAGCAGAGCCTGCCCCTGGACAACCGGACATAAGGAGGGAAAACACCCACAGGTGTGACAGGCTGGGTTGACTTGTTTTTATAGATAGGTGGCGTTTGGTGATTGGATGAGGTGATCATTAAGACTACATGGCAGAACTTTCACTACATTTCTGCAGGCGACACCTGGCAAGATCTAAAACAGATCACCCTTTGTAGTCTTTTACTGATCATACAGCATGTTTTAGTCCATTTTAGTTACACACTGTGTAAAATGACGGTCCATAGGCGATACGAAGGGTGATATGAGCAGCTGCCCAGGTTGGCACGACGTCAGGTGTGCCACAAGGGCAGCCTGCCCCACCCCATAGAGGTTCTGTGAAGCACCCATGGGGCCATTGCATTGCTAGAACCGGCGGATGTTCGTCTCGGGGGAAAGTGCTGGATGTTGGCGTTGGTGGGTTTATTAACAAATTGTTGGTCAATCGACAATCGACAAGATGGTGCACCAAAGGGATTGTTCACCCAGGGCGCCAAATGGGCTAGTGGGCATATACACACTAGTGAGCTCAGCACACATATCCAGAGCAGTGGGCAGCCACCTTAGCTGCAGTGCCTGGGGTGCAGATGGGGGTTTAGGTGCCCTTTTACAGTGAGGAGTCAGGATAAGACGACTGGAGTCAATACAACATCAAATACATTCAACACAAGATGATACCATCATATTCTCTAACTACAGGTTCTGAAGAACAGTGACCCAGTTACTGACCTACTGAGCATCCAGTACCTTTTATTCTGAGTGGTGAAGACGTATGGATAAGATCGTGATCACTGATTTATGCAAATAGAAAACAGTTGAATGTTTACTAGATGTTGATGATGAGATGAGGGAGACGTTAGTGTGGAGCTCTTTTCTCAGAACGAGCTGAGAGGTCACAGTCTTGATTAAAAGATGTGAATTCAGCTGCTGGCTGTTTTGTACTGCAGAATGTGTAATTGTTGACTACTTTTTGTCTTCTCTGGACCTGCAAAAGGATTAAAAATGACCCCAGACTACTGTAGCACATTTACATAAATGTTTATCAATGTTTTATTAATGTTCATTACGCATGCAAATATATTCAGAAGCCGGATTTGAGACAAATGAAGAATTTAGACCTTTAAGCGTCCTCCAGTCTAGTGGAGCCATTTCTCATGTCTTCATTTGAGTACAAAAGACCCGAGATCATGTACGGCCTCCAGATTTAGCATCCACTAGAGGCCCCCATTCAACTGTTCCATCAAACCCATCAGCACACAGAGCCCCAAACTCTGCTGCTGCCCACTCTGTGCTTTTAGGAGTTTATGTACATGTCAGTGGGCCAAAATATTACATTTAATCTCTTTTATTATAAAATCAACTTTTATTTATATGCAGTGAATTAATTTTAATATATTAATGTTTAATTTAAATAGTATTTTAATTAAAATTTGTTGTGGTCATTAACAGGGCTGCATTGGCATTTGAGTTAATTCTTTTAATATATAGTCTAATTGAGTTATTCTGTTAATATATTATTATTAATATTAATATTAATAAAAGACCTTTTTTACCCCATGTGTAGACATGTTAACACACTGTTTAAAGTTGTTGGTTTACAATGCAAAACATGAAATATGACACCTTTTCCCTTTCTGGGCTTTAAAAAACCCCAGTTTGGACACTGCCAGACACCACCCCAGTTGATTACCCTAGTGAACACTTCAGTCACCACTCTAGTGACCACTGCAGTGATTACTCTAGTGACCACCCCTGTAACTGCCTTTGTGACCAGCCCAATGACTACCTCAGTGACCACCCAAGTGACTACCCTAGTGACCATTCCAGTAACTGTTTTAGTGACCACCCCAGTGACTAATCTAGTGGCCATTGCAGTAACTGCCCTAGTGACTAGCCCAGTGAAAACCTCAGTGACAACCCCAGTGACTACCTCAGTAACAACTCCAGTGACTACCTCAGTGACCACCCCAGTGACTACCTCAGTGACAACCCCAGTGACTACCTCAGTGACTACCCCAGTGACCACCCCAGTGATTACCTCAGTGACAACCCCAGTGACTATCTCAGTGACCACCCCAGTGACTACCTCAGTGACTACCCTAGTGACAATCCCAGTGACTACCTCAGTGACAACCTCAGTGACCACCCCAGTGACTACATCAGTAACAACTCCAGTGACTACCTCAGTAACCACCCCAGTGACTACCTCAGTGACTACCCTGGTGACAATTCCAGTGACTACCTCAGTGACAACCCCAGTGACCACCCCAGTGACTACCTCAGTGACAACCTCAGTGACTACCTCAGTGACCACCCCAGTGACTACCTCAGTGACAACCCCAGTGACTACCTCAGTGACTACCCTGGTGACAATTCCAGTGACTACCTCAGTGACAACCTCAGTGACTACCTCAGTGACCACCCCAGTGACTACCTCAGTGACAACCCCAGTGACTACCTCAGTGACTACCCTGGTGACAATTCCAGTGACTACCTCATTGACCACCCCAGTGGATACCTAAGTGACTACCCTAGTGACCATTCCAGTAACTTTACTAGTGACTAGCCCAGTGACTACCTTAGTGATCACCCCACTGACTACCTCATTGACCACTCCAGTCACCACTCCAGTGACTACACTAGTGACCACCCCACTACATACCATCTGTGTATGTTTACTGTCCTTCTCCAGACAGTTTATTTATCTCAATATATTTCAAAACTAAGCTGGAGTCAAATGCTTCTTTGAAGTGAAAGTGTCTCATTTAATGCAAAACTAAAACCGATGTGACTTCCTGCTGTCAGTCAAGCAGTTCGCTGAATGCCAGCCAATCGGACTCGCTCGATTACTGTGTGAAATAACTCTTGTGCACTGTGTTGGTAAAAATCTGAAATCAGGACTGCTGGGAGGTCAAAAGGCAATTTCCCAGTGCCCTTTGCGTAGAGTGCAATGCATGTAGAAAATGAAAGGCTTACCACAAGAGTGCTGATTGCATTCCTATTTCAGGTTGTTACAGCAGGTGCTCGTGTAAGCTGGGCTTCTCTGAAAAAGCCTCGGACCACGTCAGAGTTTCAGCGCGACAACATTGTTTGACGCAGTCCTCACAATGTGCCATAATATTTGCTTTGTCGGAGGCTTTGTTCAATCAGTCAATCAATCAATTACATCTTTGTATGTACGGCACCTTTCCTACAAGCAATTAAGTAAAGCAGAGAGCTTTAGGCACTGACAACAATCCAGAGAAGCCAAACGAAAGCTCAGTGCAGTGCTAGATGAAATATAGGAAAGGAAATAAGACAGAAGAGCAGTCCTTTCCAGCTTTGGAAACTTAGCATTGTACGCTGCAGGCTGTAGAGCCTTGTGCAATAATAACACTGTAACAAATATTTATCACACATGTACATTTGTTGTTTCTTCTGAAATCTAGGATACAGTATTTAAAAAAAGACTTTATCCTGCTTTTGTTGGAGTTTCTAAATCTGTACCATCCAGGGGAGACGTTCTACTAGACTTTGCAGCATTGTTGTGAGGATTTGATTGCATTCAGCCATCAATCAGGTCAGGATCACCAAAACATCCTCATCAACTCATCCTAAAAGTATTGGATGGAGCACAGCTCCACAGCTTGATGCTGTTCCCTGTAGCCCTCCTGGCATTAGACACGGTGCCAACAGGTTCAGATTCAGTCCTACTCTATTTGGCAGTACTTCTCTACAGGGACTAGACAAGCTGTTTGTACATCTGTGTCAACTTAAAGTAGCTAAATGCATTAATTAGAAAGGGTGTCCAAAAACCTTTGGACATATAAGCTGAGATACGCTTCCTCTGAAACATTTTTATTAGCTACTAATTAATTCCGACTGCTGGTGACCATATGGATGGTGTTTTTCAGAAAATCCTTCTCTTCTGTTCATGAGTCCTCAGATTATCCATCTTGTTACCTGTTGTTGTCTAAAAAATGGTTTCTTCTCATAATGTGTCCAAAATAAGTGCTCTTCGGTCTGGTTGTCTTGGGCTTCCAGTGAGTTTAGAGCTGATTTGGTCAAGGATCCATTCTTTGCCCTTCAAGACTCCAAAACACTGATGCTGTTCCTGTGCTGAGCTTACATCTCCATGAAGGTCCAGGGAAGACCACCATCTGAATGGTTCTGATGGTTGTTTGTAGAGACACATCGTTACATCTGAAGATTCTTACGCTGACGTAATTGAAAGTGCATTTCTTGCCTAATAATGTGGCGCCTTCTTGCGTGTATCACATGTCTACCTTCCTGGTGGCATCACCCCACAACAATAGAGGTCGCTGTTGCCTGTCTGTAGAGGATGTTTGGTTTGTTTGTTGCTACTTTGGTGCCATTATTTTGGGTGTTTAGTCATGACTGGCATAGTTGTATGTTGTGAGGTATTGATTATACTCTAGTCTTAATCTGAGCTTTGCTATGTTGACGGTTATCTAGCTAATGAACTGCCTGTCTTATTACTCTACTTTGGATCTGCACTCTTGGACTCTGATTCATCGTCTGATGGTATATACATGGATGTAGCATGCAAAACAACCACAGGTCTAGCGCCCCTGCTGGCTGGCTGCAGTATGATATGTAGCACCACCCATATTCATGTGTTTTCAAAGGCAGAACAGCTGACTTTAGTGTTGTTTTTCTCGTTGTTTTTCCATCAGCAGATTCAGATTTTTCCAAATTAGTGTTTCAAAGTTTGGTCCACTGTACAATAAGAAGACGTGTCTATACAGCCTTTAGGGTTGCCAGGTTTGTGGTTTTCCGGCCATAATGGGCTAGTTTGAAAACTTTTTTTCTAGGTGTATTTTTTTTTTTGTGGTTTCAAAATGATAAAAAATAAAATAACAATGTTATAACAATATAATGTTAAAACAACAATACTAAAAATAATACCATTGTAAACAAAATGCTTCACAAAAAGTATAAATTAGAATGTAACATTTAAACAAGACAATTTAAAAGTATGCTGGTAGTTCTTTTGTCATCTATAGTTTCTTCAAACATCTCTGCCATTTTTGATGAATCTAGCAACCCTGGATGCAGCAGATTGTTTTTATATTCTATTATTCAGCTAGCTAATGCTAGTGTAGTTAGTCTCTCAAATGTATTTATTTTATTTTTAGAAGTCAGCTAGTGTTATGCAAACACTATTTATTTTGTAATATTTGGGTGAAATCATCCTTTAATAAAAGATTAATTATTTTTTTTTGCACAGCTATTGAAGGCTGCACAGTGCATGCAAAACTGCATATACGTTAATATACCATTGCAGTATCTGGCAATGCAACAAGGTGACTTCACAAGATAAAATGACTAATATAATGGACTACTTTTACATTATAATGGGAAATATTAGATATTTTGACTTGATTTAAAGCTAGTTTCAACTTTTGACAGGTGAGTGTTAGTCAGAGTTTGAATATATCAATGAACCTGGCAACCCTGGCTGCAGCAGATCTTTCTAGCTACTGCTAGTGTAGTTAGAAGTACATGGACTCAGCAGTGTTTGTAATCAGACTTATCATTGTCTCTATCTCTCTAAATACTCTATATTTTCTTGATCAAAAATGTGTACAGAACAAATCATTGGTTTGTTTTAACCAGTGATTACAGAATGACAGAAGAGGGTGGGGCAACCAAATGAATAAGTGGGCGGGCAGACTCAATCAATCCATCCATTATCTTATCTGCTTAATCTTAATCAGGGTCACAGTTAGTCCCCTAACCCCTCATTGGGCACAGGGCAGGGCATTACAGACTACCCTAGCCAAGCCCAGGAGAGGGCACTAATCCATCACCAGACGGGCAGACTCTTATCTGCAAATTTGACAGGACGCCATCAGTATTTTGGCTTCATTTTTATAGAACGAAAGCAAACAGACTCATGCCGTCTATCTATATATACAGTATATGGACCTGATTTTCTACCCTAGTTTCATCCTTATAGTGATGCAAATGTGTCACGTTTGTATTTGTATGTTAATAAAGCATGCTGGATCCTAGTCTCTGAGTCATTACAGCACGGGCCGCTTGTTGTGTTGCTTTTGTAACTCTCTTCCTAGAAAAGTCATCAGCTCAGTGAGGCATGGCCTAGTGGTCAGGCGTTCATTTTGGCGGAAATGATCTGCATAATTGTCATTCAGGTTAGCAGGTTTTGGGTCACGTTTCCAGTAAAGGCTGCAGAATGAAATGAAGAGCTTGCTCACTTCGCTCGCTCTCCCTGCTGTGGCTGTCTGGGTTGTGATGGGTCCATTATCCTCAATAGGCTTTTGCCTAAGTCCCTCTCCCCACCCCCCCGTCACACATACACACCCGCTTAGAGGATTTGCAGTGGAGCTATGTTGTCTCCTGGCAACTGTGTGTACCCTTTTATCAGGATTTGTGTTTGCTTCAGGTTGTTCAGTAATTGGCAGATGTTGAAGGGAAAGTTCAGCCAAATTGAATGCAGCGAAGCTAGTGGTTAGCATTCATTGTTAGCCGTGTTAGCATTCTTGTCTGAACGAATCCATTTAACGAACACAGCTGAGGGCTGAAATAGCAGAATGTGATCCTCGCAGCACGGCTGCATGTTTTAGGACTCTTGAGCAGTTTCTGGCGATGCCTTTTCGATTTTCCAGAACTAGCCGACAGATTCAGTTGGCTCAAGAGCAGACCAATTACGCGGTGGCAGGACTGCTGGCTGTATGATAGATTTCATTCTGTCTATGACTAAAATCATTCGTCATCATGTTTTTACACACTTTATTAACGGAGAAGTCGTGAACACATCACCCGAGCATGCTAATGTAGCAAAAAATGGATAAATACATGCTGTAGTGTATTCAGCTAGTGTTATGCAAGCAAGATCGAGTTGTCTTTAATTGCCTACATTTGTCAAAAATAGCTTATTTTGGTCAAACATCTCTATAATAAGAAGAATTATTCTCTGTGTTCATGCTAAGACAACTACTGAAGGCTAAGAAGTGATGTATTTCATGCAAGACTCCCTATACCTTAATCTAAAATTGCAATCGGGTAAAGCAATAAGACGACTTCACAGAATTACAGTTATAATGGGATTTTTTCACAGTATATATATATATTAGGGTATATATACTGTAGATAATTTACTGATGTGAGAGAAAATGGTCAGTGGCAAGTTTTTGCCTATTTTTATCCCCTTCCCAATGTAGTAGTAGCCATTTAGCCCATCCCCTTTGTTAGGACTCTCCCCATCACTTTTGCACTGTCTCTGACTGAAGGAGGGTGAAGACAAGCACAAGCCTCCTCCGCTGCGTGTGATGAGGCCACCACCTCTTTTCCAACTATTGCTGATACACCGTCACTGGGCAGCCAATGCGTAGGATTCCTAGCTCTGAATGGACCAATCAGTAGACACCTGAGCCAGCAGACATTGCAATGTGAGAGTGATAGTGAGAGAGACAGCGACATCTACCCGCCCAGAGAGAGCACTGCCAATTTTGCTCTCTTGGGCTCCGGCTGTTGATGGCAAACAGCATGACCGGGATTCGAACTCGTGATCCTCTGGTCATAATGTCAGCGTCTTAGCCTGCTGAGCCACTTGAGGCCAAAGGTCAATGGCATTTTTATTCCCATAGACCTGTGACTGTAGCCCAATAAGGCTAAACATGATCCTGGTCTAGCTCCAGTTCTGGAGAGACAGAGACAGTTGCTGTCAACATATACAATATATCATATATGGATGTTTGATTAAGTGACACAGTTAAAAAAAGATGCACTATTTGTAGATTGCATGGTAGATAGATTATCTACATCCCCAGCTCCACGAAAAACAGCAACTGTCTCAGGAAAAAAGGAATTTCTAATCATCCCTCTAGTTCTCCTCAGTAGTTCCAAGATGGTGGAACAAGCTGCCTACCACCACTAGAGCAGATGTGTCCCTCACTGGTTTCAATAAACTTCTAAAATCCGAGGTCTTCAAAGTGCACCTGCTCTAGTCACCCCAACTACTTCCCATGAGTACTGATATGCATTCAACATTCTATATCGGAATGTTAATGATTTAACTTTAGTATTTTTCTGCATTTGTACTTTTTATATTATTGTAAGTCGCTTTGGATAAAAGCGTCCGCTAAATGCATTGTAATGTAATGTAATGTAATGTAATCCCAAGCCAAAGAGATGTATGCACTTAGTGTTTATCATGTATTTATAAGAGCTCCACAGCATTAAGGTACTCTGTTTACAATTGAAACTCAACTGCTAGTTTATTTCAACATATTTTACAGCACTTTCTGTAGGAAAGAATAGAGTCATGATTACTTAAAAGCAGATGCAGTTCAGGTCAAGTTCCAGTTCTGAATCATTGGAAATTTGAGGGCTTTTGTACCTAAAAACCATCATTTGTGTGTATTCTATACCTTAAGACAGCAATGCAGGAAATGTTGCAAAAGTTTGACTAAGTTCACTATTCTCCCCATTTTTACGTCTTGTAGCTTTTGGTTGAGTTTTATACAGCAGTTTTCTTTAAAACTAGGCGAGCATGTAGTAGAAATGGTTAGTACATTGCAGCTGCTTGGCCCCTCTGTTGGCCAAAAACAAGCAAACACTTGAAAATCTGCTCTGCTGCCGAGTCTTTCTTAGAACTTTCAGTGTTAAAGTACAATTTCAAAAAATCAATTTCTGAAGACAGCTCCAGCTCCAGCTCCAGTTCTGAATCAAGAGTGTATCTGAGTGTTTATCTACCGAAAAACCCATTTGTGTGATATATTCTTTGTGCTAGACGATGCAAGGATTTTTGTAAGAGGATGACGTTAGGTGAGGGCTACTTCCCAAGTCATGTAGAAACCTGATGATTTCACTTTCCAAGGAGAAGTGTTGGTGCTTCTATTGCCAATGAAACCTGGCAGCCGTGCTTTTTTTTTTACTCAGCACCAGCACGATCTTCTAAACACCAGAGATATTCGTTTTCATGCCATATGGACAAGCTGTGCTCAGGACCAGTCCATGTCCACCCACGTTTAGGATCTCAGCAGGCCATACAAGCGTGAGGCGGCATTAGCTGTACGTTTGCCTGCGTGAAACAGCAACGGGCTCTGCTGCGCTTTGTGTGCTGGTCCTTCTACTTTGTGCCGACTGGCTAAACAGATCTGTCTGCCTCTGGCTTTGATTAGATCAGAGCCTCAGAGCCGACTGCATAACAAGAGGAAGAAAATGGAAGTGTCACTATGCCATTACCGTTCACGGTAAACAATCAGATGTGCCTTTTTCACGTTGGCATTTTCATGATTGATATTAGCACAAGTAATGCTAAGCAGGTACTGAAATACATTTCCAGACTCTGTCACCCACTCTCCTCTCAAATTCCAGTGTTTATTGAAGCCTTCATGACGAAATCCTATAGGTAACCCTGAGCAACTTTATCCTCAGCTTGAACCTTACATCAGTATTCACCAAACACCAAAGGCATGGAAGTGTGCGAAAGTATAGAGGAAGAAAAACAGAGCCGTCTATTTTTGCAGCGAATATCAACACCATCCACTCCACAGCAACTGTCTCCTTCGTGACAGTTGCTATAGCAGCATGCGTCAGGGTCTGACTCTCTGAGAGGCTTAGAGATGTATATATGAAACTTCTCAGAATACCGCTGCTCTAGGACGGCTGATCCTGGATCAGGACCCTCGCTCTGACCCATCCCAGGTTCCTGGAGCTTCACAAGATTCAGCAGTTTGATGAGCTATTGTCGTGTTTGACAGCTCTCGGCGCAATCTGCTCAGTCCAAACACGGAAAACTAAAGAGATCCCTGCCATCCATGTGCCACTGCTGTCTCTTCTGGTCCCCCAGTGCACGGCCTCACGTGACTCTTAAAGCACAGCAGGGATGA
Source organism: Crenuchus spilurus (assembly GCA_036984385.1). Lineage (NCBI taxonomy): Eukaryota > Metazoa > Chordata > Actinopteri > Characiformes > Crenuchidae > Crenuchus > Crenuchus spilurus. The sequence continues at coordinate 18,871 of BRDA01073736.1, read as the reverse complement.
AGTTCATCTTCCCTTCAGGTCTTTTTCCATGACATCATTGAGAAATTGCGGCACTAAATGGAGCGTTTTGTGCCAGTCCTGTCAAGCAGAGGAACGCCAGGCTCACGGATACTTCAGCAGGAATGTAAATGTCACCAAACCAGCCAGCCTCAGAAGTGCCATCAGTAGGCCAAAGATGCATTGCTTTTTTAATGTTAGTGTAAACATTGGGATTGGGGAAGTAGTCATTTGGTCCATTTGAGTAAGTCCATTTTACTAGTCTTGACCTTTATTGCGAAAGCTCATGAACGTTGACTCAGGACAGATATTTTCCGAGATTGACAACATTGATGAGCTTATTTTCCTCCAGATGTTCACTTGTAACCATCTAGAACACAAAACCACTCCAAGCAAACATCCAAGCAGCCAACCCAATGCTCACTGGCATTTTCAGACTTTTTTTTGACACTTTTCTTTCTGTTCTTGGTCTTAAATGTCAGTCTTTTTTGAAAGATTTCTCGAAGGGCTTCTCTACCACCAGCACAACCTGGTCTGGCCTTTATTCTCTTCCCCATTTGAAGGGAAGTGATGTTTGGCTGCCAATGGAGAATAAGTCTAGCCTCCCAGGGACAACTACTTCATCTTAATAGTAGCAGACAGGCTAATTAGCAGCATGTTAGCAGTAATGTGCTAATTAAGCATATGTCACGCAGCCTTGTGACACTTCACAATTGTGCTCTGCGGTACCATGTTCCACTTTTCTTGAGTTAACTAGCGGACAGTGGAGCTCTGTTTTGATTTAGACCATTGGCTTAATGCACTGGGCTTCGTCAGACATCAGAAACCCCTTGTTATGATTACGACGAGAGGTCTGGCCAGGTTGAGACCAGCTAGCATTGAGTCAGAAACCTGCCAAGAATTAGGTTTGCAATGTCAGTATATGATGCTGTGGTAATTGTCAAGAAATGATTTGATTGGTTATTCAGCAGACATGGTCAACTCAGCAATATACCAATCACCCATAACATGAAAAATAACTTGGTAATATGATGTCAGTCCAAGATGTGCTACCAAAATGGATCCAACTGACTGGGAAGGTCTCATGTGGTATCTGGTGCCAAGAGATCCTCTAAACTAGGGGTGGGCAACTCCAGTCCTGGAGGGCTGATGTCCAGCACAGTGTGGTGATTTCGCTGCTTTTGTCACTGCAGTTAAACCAGGTGATTACCTGCTGAGTTGATTCAGGTGTGTTCACTCAGGAACATCACCACACTGTGTTGTGTGTGGCCAAAGCTAAGCCAAGCATTGCCCTTATCCTACCAAAGACCAGATTGAGATCTGAAGAATTTGGAGGCCAGCGTTGGTAATTACTGACCACTGTTGACTGTTGAGATTTCTGAGGAGCTCAGAAAAAGAGTTGTTGATGCTCATCAGGCAGGAAAAGGTTACAAAACCATCTCTAAAGAGTTTGGACTCCACCAATCCACAGTCAGACAGATTGTGTACAAATGAAGGAACTTCAAGACCATTGTTACCTCCTCAGGAGTGGTTGACCAACAAAGATCACTCCAAGAGCAAGGCGTGTAATAGACAGTGAGGTCACAAAGGACCGCAGGGTAACTTCTAAGCAACTGAAGGCCTCTCTCACATTGTCTAATGTTAATGTTCATGAGTCCACCATCAGGAGAACACTGAACCACAGTGATGTGCATGGCAGGGTTGCACCATTGTTATGATTAAATAAATGGTGTTAATGTTGTAGCTGATTGGTGTATGTTGCCACATTGACTTCAAGTCCTGTTTATATCTAGTATTAACATCCATCTTGAGCGATCTAACCATTAGTCGACAGTCAGACATATAGCTGCTCACACTTGGGACGGTTTGATCTTAAGAGATTGTAGGAAATTCACGTTACATCTGATTTATATTTGAATTTAATGTTAAATTTGAGATGAACACAAGTTTTCAGGCTGATATGTAAACAGCAGTGTCAGTTTCTACATTCATTAGAGTGCCTGACTCATGAGCGGTCTTATAAATCAATTGCAAACGCTGAGAACTGATCTTAAGAAGAAATTCAACTGTAAATGAGGACTCTGGTGTCTCGATTGCATCTCCATTGGACACTTGAGATTGAATTGTGGCTCTCTTGAACTGCATTTGTTGTCAAAGTCCTTGTTCTTTTACATGTAAAGGCTGATTAGAGTGCAGGGATTGCTAACAGAACCAATACATGATGACTTGCTTGATTTAGATGGTTCTTAGTTGGTCGGAGATTGCTGGAGATGCTCAGCACTCACTGTCCACTGTATTAGACACACTGACCTTGTTGGTCCAGCTTGTAGATGTAAAGTCAGAGACAGAAGCTCATTCATTACTGACACTGTTGACTGGTTGTTGCACTATTTTCACTCCAGTAGTGACACAGGTATTTAAAATCATCTCTGCTGTGTCTCACTCAATACACACTTAACACACCACCACCACGTCACTGTCACCGCAGCGCTGAGAATGATCCACCAGCACTGTGCGGGTCCTGATCATTGATGAACAGAGTGATCAAAGTATACAGAGATGGATGGACTACAGTCTGTAATTGTAGAACTACAGAGTTCATCAATATGGTCAGTGGAGCCAAAATGGGCAATGTAGCTACAAGGAGGTGGTCATCATATTCTGATATGACTGTGTATTAAAGCTTTGTATCATAATACCACAATATTCTTACCAATTTATATTAATTATGTATTTCTGTAATTTTTTAATTAAAATTAAATGCAAAAAAAAAAAAATCACAATATATTACCTTGCTATTAATATCGCAATATACTGAAGTACATTGAATCGTGACTTCTGTATCATTACACTGATTGTATTACCAGGTTCCTACCAGGATGGTAGGTAGGTTGCCAGGTTTGAGCTGTGCTTCAGGCACTTTTCTTTGAACTTAATTATAGAATTTATTTGAGGTCAGTTATTATTGTTTCCTGCATAAAAAAATAATGGCGTGTTATTTGTTTATCACACACTGTATCATAAGGTAGTACACAACTATTATAGATCATAGTCAGTACTATAAGAATTATAACAAGGGGCCATCATGGCCTGGTGGTTAGGCTGCTGGTTCGATCCCCTGCCAGGTCATGATTGAAGTGCAAAAGCAAAGCAAAGATTGCAAAGCATCTAACACCCAATTTCTCCCCAGGGACTGTGGATCATCTTGTTTGGCCAGTAATTGCACACTTTAGTTTACTCTTTAGATTACAGATGTGTAATAAATCACAAAAAAAGGCAGTTGTCATCATTTGTAGGAGGAGGCTGGATGTAATTGCAAGCAGGTGGGCTTTCATTGAGCAAAAACAGTGAAAACCAAAACTGAGGAACTGGCAGAACACAAAACTGGAACATGCACATGAAGACGATGCTAAGGTGACAACGTGGTGAATCTAAGGATGATGTAAAAATAGGCTAAGTTCAGACTGCAGGCAAATCGGGTTTGTTTCTCAGATCTGATTGGCTGAGATGACTGTTCACACTGTTAGTAAGTGATCAGATCTGATTATCTCATCCAGTCACCACAAGTGTATCTGTTTGGGATGTGGTAATGAAGGACGCGTCAGTAACTACAGCCACGCTAGTTATGTGGCTTCAGGGTTGCCAGGTTCGCAGTTTTTAAACTGCTATAAAAATGCACCATGGCGAAAACACTCTTATAGTACCACAGTAGAATAAATAGAGCCGGAGGAGTCTTAGATAGACTTTCTAATATTAGAAGATCTGAAAATATAGATTAGAGCAGTGTAGAAGGAAAAATATTATGTTTTATTGGGTAAAAATATTAAAATATTAATATTAAATATTAAAATATTAAAATAAGATTTAAGAGTAAAAAATCTGTTGTAGCTTACTCTAACATCTGTGATTAGACTCTAGATTAGATTAGATTTTGGGTTAGTTTTAAGTTTGTGCAGGGCAGCTTTCAATAAGACAGTGGGATGGAGAATTTTTCAGGACCTGGCAACCTGGGACATACTTCTTGGATCTCCGCACTTCCGTCACTTGACGTGACGTGGTCCTTCTATGCTGTGTTGCGAGTGATGCTAAAGGCACTTCCAATCTGATTTGAGTGTCCGGAGTGTCCGGATCTCTAATTTCAAACCACCTCCAAATGTGGCTTGGATGATATTTGCAAAAATGGGATGTCGTGTGATTTTTTGTTGTTTGGAATGTAAAACTTAAACTGGATATACAATCTGAAAATCAGATTTGGACTGTCTGAACATAGCCATAGATAGCAATATAGATGTAGAAAGCAGTGCAACAAGGAAGTCAGGGTAAGGACAGGTGCAAACACGACAACACGTGAGACACAGGTGAATACTATAACAAGGGGGCGTGACTAGAGTGAGGCACAGAAGGTGAACACAGAATGTAAACAAAAGCACATGGACGGGAAAAACAAGAACGAGGCACCTTTCAGTGTTCCAGTCATGATAAAACACCCCATAGAGTAAAGTTCCCTTTGTTATCAGTAGTTATACCTTTCTGCAGCTTATTAGTCCCTCTAGCAGGATGATCTACAGTATACTGAGCTGCTTTGGTCTCCTGATGTACTTTTTTTCATAAAGTATCAAGGTTTTTGACCCGTCCTTCGCTTTCACTGGACCTGCTGCTCGCATTATGTTTCTTGGAGAGTCTGGAAGCACCAGCTGAATGCTCTTCATCGCTGGGTACTCCTGAAGCTCAAAGCCGCTGTCAGCCAAGATCATGTCTCTTTCATCAAGCCAATCAATCAAACCGTTGCAGCACAGCTTTATCGCTGTTTGGTGCAGGCAGTGATAAGAATGTAATCACTCCAACTGGGCTCACCGCCACCAGCACTATGATGGCACTGCGAGCTTTCAGCCTCAGTTAAGGCTCTCTACACAAGTTGTGTTATTAACAGATGACACATTTTTTCTCTTAAGCAACACATGCTGCCTTAATGACAACTTTCACACCAAATTCAAATTCATGTTTTCTTAAAATTAACAAATTTCTGCTATTTTAGACATATTGACCAATTTAAAAAGCTGACCAATTGCCAATTATAACAAGCCTATACTCACAGCATTGTTGGATAAATGCTGGTCACCTCGTCTCCTGTCAAGAAGAGCTGTGAAAAAGGCTAAAATGTAAAACTAAAGATCAACCGTTGAACAAGTTTATAATCCAAATGTTGCTTTTTAATCTCACTATCAATCTCTAGTGCAGACCATGCTTCACTCTGCCTTTCAAAACATGGGGGGACGGCGCTGACCATTGGACAGATGGCTGTTTTGGAGTTTTCCAGAACATACAGATGGTCAGTCTATCCTGGGAACTGCTGGATGAAGCTGGTTCTTGGCTACTGCTGGATGAAGCTGGTTCTTGGCTGTACCTCATGGTGAAGGAAAGACACTGAGTTTTGGACAGAGGTCCACCAAGGCCTCCAGCTGGGTTGAGGAATGAACTTTGAGTGGCAGTGAAATTGTAAGCTTTGACTAAAGAATCACTTTATCGGCATAAAAGTACATTTTCACAGACAAGGAATTTGTTTTTGGTCTCCCAGTGGGCCTCAGTACAAAGAAGTAGACAACAGAATTACACCAGTGCAGTAACATAAACTTCAAAATATACTAGGAATGCACCGAATATTTGGCAACCAAAATTGTTCAGTTAAAAATAGCAAAATTTTGCTTTTCCTCACCAGTTAACAAAACACAGATTCACCAGCACAGTGACAGTTTGGTGCTGAAATGGAAGAAGATGACAAACTACAAGCACAACCTTTACTAAACTACACTTGTTATGATGAACCCAGAATACAGCCGCTTAGCTTTGTGTTTGTGCTCCCTGCTGCAGTGTTAGGGAGCGTCTCACAATTAGCAGAAGAAAAGTGTTTCAGTGTCTGTAGCCAATGACACTCACATTAAACACACAAAACATCCATGTGACTTACATCACTCATTTTAGACATTTTCATCATTTTATTAAATATTAGTAATAATGTAACACACATGCATCTTCATACATATTCATATATTATTGTCTTTGTTTTATATACAAATATAAAAGAATAATCAATTAAACTCATGTTATTAAACCTAATGATATCAAACCAGCTTATTAAACTACAGACATTCAGGACCCAAAGGCCAGTGTGTTAGAGATTTTCCTCATTGGTATACAAGAATATACAAAAATACCCAAACATTACTGAGGTATAAACTGGATAACGGCCTTTGAGATGTCCTGCTATACCAGATTAATGAACTTGGTGGAGGCCACACCTTGAATCCCTTACTTAAAAGCTTACTCCAGTAAGCGCCATCTGCCATAAAGGTCACATTTGCTCACTTTGATTAAATTTGGCAAATGTGACCTTTATGACAGATGACGCCTCTTGGAATAAGCATTTAGAAATGTTTCTTTTTTCGGAGGGTGTAGTCAAGGTTTTTATTTTGATTTCCAGAGAGCAGTTCAACACAGATCACTGTACGCATCACTGTCTTTCAAAGTCCATTCCTGAACCCGGCGGGAGGTCTTGGTGGACCTCTGTGTAGAAGCCACGGTTTCACCATGGGGTGCGCAAAGATAGCAGCACCAGCTGTAGAACTCTACACTTCTAATGAATGGACAGATCCAAGAGCATCTAAAGGTCTTTTATCTGTGACTGCAAACCTTTGACCTTAAGTCCTTTTAACTGTAGTGTTTAAGACTGAACGATTTACATCCAAGCAGTTCAGTTTAAATTCATGTTTTTACATTTAAAAGTTAAAAGTTTAAAGTTCCCTTAAGAATTTAACTTAACAAAAATACTGAAGATGTCCTCTCCAACTGAACACTCATCATTTAGGTCACCAACACCTCTACTGGAGCTCGAGGCTTAAACAGAACACCAGAGTGAGATTGATATTGTCAATAATATTATTACAGCTGATAGTAAACAATTATTGACCCAGTTCTGGTCCATACTTACTACTTTCTTTGGTCCAGATACCTCTATGGAATGGCGCTGATGTCCAAATCTGGGTGCCACAACATAGTCTCAATTTAGTCCAAATTAAACCTTAAACCTCTGGGCTGATACAGTTGACTGGCTTCAGTTGAGCAAGTCCCAAAATAGAATTGGCATTCAGATATTTCTAATGGTAGGTGGTATTTGGGTCATAATGCCATGACAAACCTTAAACATTAGCCAGTTTTGGAACACAATACAATCATCATTGCTTGAACTTGGGCCACATTTGGTCTACAATTGTCTGCTGACTTCTCAGCCAATCAGAATGCTGTATTGATCTGGTAGTGATGAGAGAATCAGTTATCTTTCTAAATGAGAACTCCTTTAATGGAAGTCAAGGAAGTTGTACGGTGGCCTGGTGGTTTGCACGTTCGCCTCTCAGCACTGAGGTCTTAGGTTCAAGTCCCCCAGAGTTTGTTCTCTCCGTGTCTGTATGGGTTTCTTCAGGAGACTCTGGTTTAGTCCCATCCATCCATCTGTTCATCCATTATCACACCTGCTTAATCCTTGTTAGTCCCCTACCCCCTCACTGGGTGCAGGGCAGGGTACACTATTCAACTAAGCCCAGGACAGGGCGCCAGTCCATCGCTGGGTGCACACATGTGCACATACATACACGGACGGACAATTTAGAGTAGCCAATCCACCTGACCTCCAAGTTTTTGGACTGTGGGAGGAAACTGGAGACCCCGGAGGAAACCCACACAGACATGAGGAGAACATGGAAACTCCACTCAGATGGGGACTCAAACCCAAGACCTCAGCGCTGAGAGATGAACGTGCTAACTGCTAAGCCACCATGTCACTCCACAGTCCAAAAACATGGAGGTCAGGGGATTTGGGTACTCTAAATTGTGCTTGTGTCTGTGCTCCCAGCGATGGATTGGCACCCTGTCCTGGACATGACTAGGATAGTCTGCCCTGCCCTGTGCCTGGTGAGGCGGTAGGGGACTAACTGTGACCCTGATCAGGATTAAGTGAATAAGATGATGGATGGAAGTCAGTGGAACCAGATGTTTTTCTAAGTCATTTTGGGACATTTCTTGTGGTCCAGTCATCATGACATTTACACACAATGTAAACAAGCATTTTCGAATGATGTCAGAAACTGAAAAATGTCAAAAATGTTGAACCGTAACTTCTACAGTTGAGGTTTGTACTCTGTTGCTAAAGAAAACAAAGATTCTGAGACATTTCTTACACCAGGAAGTTGTGACATTTTCAAAGATGAAGATAAACGTCTCAGTTTGCTGTATTTGTTGTTTATGTTCAGGATGTCAGGCCCTGATTCATCACTGTGGCCCAGAATGGCTATTACATGCAATCCAAATGCAGCTAGTCCTAATTTTCATATTTCTCAAAGGGCTCACCCTTAGTCTCACTGCACAGTGAGTGATAATGTTTACTGAACATGGATGAGGGATGACTCACAACCTTCAAGATAGAGACTGAAATCTTTATCAAATCTACCACCGTGGTCACCTACCTTCCTCCTGGAGATATACCGACCTGTAGGCTTCACCTCCAACCCAAAGCTAATCAAGAACTTCTGAAGGCCTTAATCAGGTGGAGTTGATTAGAGTTGAAGCTAAAGTCTGTATGAAGGTAGATCTCCAGGAGCAGGGATATCAAAGGGTAAGACCACACTGATTGGTATAACAGTGGTGCCCATGATGCCAGATTGGAACAGCCACTCCAATAATTGGTACAGAGCAGTCAAAATGGCACAGTGGACCAGGAAGTGTGCCTCCAGATACCTTCCATCATCTACCCTACCATGACATGATGTCTCACTAGTGGCATCCAAGCTAAGGGAGCTTATTCCCACTATTACGTAGATGGTCATAATATTTATATATATCATATTATGACTGTTACAAGAGCAGCATTGCTTGCTCAATCACCAATATCCCTATGATTCAGTGCTATATCCACTAGGGGGCAGATTAGGGCAGAGACATCTCTGAGCTGAATGCTTTTTTAGGGCCAACAATGAAGATGGTGACAGATGAGGAGAATCAGAGAGGATGAAAACATGAGTCTCCGTGTAAAAATATGAACAGAAACGTGTTACATGGTTTTATCCAGATGACAGTGAAGATCAGTGGAAACATGCTGCTGTTGTTGCCTCAGGCAGCACATTGACAGATCTTCTTCAATAGGCTTCAGCTACCTTATATATACCTTCTTTGTGACCTCATTCTTCATCTTAAGACTACCGTTGGTTTATGTTCTTTCACTTCTAAAGACGTGGGCAACCAAAGCACTGAACCTCCACATGCACAGTATGTATGTATACAGGAATGCTTGAAAGTTTGTGAACCCATTAGAATGTCCTATATTTCTGCGTAAATATGACCTAAAACATCATCAGATGTTCACACAAGTCCTAAAAGTAACTGTTCCATTAACTGTTCTTTAAACGTTCTTTGGTAGAACGACTTGTGTGTTTAGGGTCGTTGTCTTGCTGCATGACCCACCTTCTCTTGAGGTTCAGTTCATGGACAGATGTCCTGACATTTTCTTTAGAATTCTCTGATATAATTCACATTTCATTGTTCCATCAATGATGACAAGCCGTCCTGACCCAGATGCAGTAAAACAGGCCCAAACCTGATACCACCACCATGTTTCACAGATGAGATAAGGTTCTTATGCTGAATGCAGTGTTTTCCTTTCTCCAAACATAACACTTTTCATTTAAACCTAAAAGTTCTGTTTTGGTCTCATCCGTCCACAAAACATTCTTCTAATAGTCTTCTGGCTTGTCCACGTGATCTTTAACAAACTGCAGATGAGCAGTAATGTTTTTTTTGGAGAGCTGTGACTTTCTCCTTACAACCCTGCCATGCACACCATTGTGGTTCAGTGTTCTCATGATGATGGACTCATGAACATTAACATTAGCCAATGTGAGAGAGGCCTTCAGTTGTTTAGAAGTTACTCTGGGGTCCTTTGTGACCTCGCTGTCTATTACACGCCTTGCTCTTGGAGTGATCTTTGTTGGTCGACACTCCTGAGGAGGTAACAGTGGTCTTTAATTTCCTCCATTTGTACACAATCTGTCTGACTGTGGATTGGTGGAGTCCAAACTCTTTAGAGATAGTTTTGTAACCTTTGTAATTTGACCGGTCAGATCAGATGTTATGTGTCTTTGACTAGGTTCAGATTGCCCAAATCTGAGTTTTGGTCTTTCTAGATTGTATCCAGATAGTCTAAACAGTCAAAAACTACATGAAACCTGATTTCTGCAAATCTGATCCAAGCCACATTTGGAGGATTTGTACAGATCCATCTCGGTTCGGACGCTCAAATTGGATTTGTACATGCCTTTAGCAACAAGGAACAACATGTACAATTCAGAGTGACGGAAGTGCAGGGATACCAGGTTGCCAGGTCCTGAAAAACTCTCCAGCATACTGACAGACAGTTGCCCTACACAAACTTAAAACTACCCAATCAGAAACATTTAAAGATGCTTTAACTGCTTTTTTATTCTAAAATCTTATTTTTAGGTTTTCATGCATTTTCTACATAACTGTAAGCTTTTTAAAAGTATTTGAAACATTATACTTTTCGTTCTACTCTACTCTAATCTATATTTTCAGATCCTCCACTGAATTTTCTAATATTAGAAAATCTACCTATGACACCTCCAGCTGTATTATTTCTAATAAGTGTTACTACTGTGTAAGAAGTTTTTTTTGGTGGTCAAATTTTTAATAAAGTCCAAAAACTGCAACCTTGGCAACCCTGAAGCCACATCGGCAGTATGGCTGTAGTTACTAGTGCCTCCTTCATTACCACAACAACCCAAACAGACAGACTTGTGATGTCTGGATTGGCAAATCTGACATCTCAGCATCTCATCTCAGGCAACCCTGACTAGGGTTGAGCTGGATATTCGTTTCAGACGAGTATCCCGTATGAATAAAGCATTTTTGATGAGTATCGAGCATGAAAAAAACTCGTCAATATCCATGCTCGTGCTGAAGGAAAATCCTCATTGGGTAACTGACTGCCTTCACGATCTGTGATTGGCCAGTCACACAGAGTGCCCGCCCCTCCCAACACAGACATGTCTCTGCAGCTCTCACTCTCACTCCCTCTCACACAGTCACTCAGTCTCACACACACACACACACACACACACACTCACCTTAATTTGAAAGAAATTATTTTATGAATTATTTCATAAAATGTAAATTTATAAAGGAATTTGTTTTGAGAATGACAACTCTTGTTCATGCATACTTAGTAGTTCATAATTTCCTACTGCATGAGTTGTATTCATTCATGCACTTAAAAATATTCATGCTCAGTGTTTATAAAAAAAACTTGTTCTGTAAATAGTTTTCTTACTTTTGTGATTAAAAACATTGATTTGAATCTGAATTTTGAGGCTGTTCTGTAAATAGTTTTCAAATAAACAATACATATAGCAACTTCTGATCAATCCATATCAATTTCAGACTTAAAATAATGTACCGATTTAAGCCCCATCCACTTCCTGTTAAACCACACCCAATTTTCGGTTTAGGCCCCGCCCACTCCAAGTACAGATACGGATACAGATAATTTCATTGGTTGAACAGATACAGATACAGATAGAGATAGTGGTGCATCACTCATCCCTAACCCTGACAAATGTGTGCATGCGTGTCACATCAGACGGATACAGGTCGCTTACAAAAACACAAACAATGACCTAGTGACCCCTATCCCTACCACGTAGGTTTAAGCACCAGGCTTTCAACATAACATTTATCCAAGCCCTTTCTTTTCATTTCAACACGTCTCTGTTTTTAATAGCAAGCCGTGCTTGTGCTTGTCAGCTCTAGTTTTCAAGTGAAAAGCTTTCCAAGGTCATTACAATATCAGAGCCAATGCACATTTTCCACTCTTTGATGTGCTGGAGTCATGTGAAATGTGTTTTTCAGCTTTTTGTCACAATTCAGTTGCTGTTTGGCTTGGAGGCAACACTTAAAGATGGTGCACATGTCCTGGGAGTAGATGTGGTTTTTGGATCATATTTCTTCCAGGTGGTTTTATTCCTCCTTGGAACATCACTGTCCATTTGCTGGTCTTTATATCTGATGTTTCATGGTTTTCACTGCCATATTAGGCCACTAATCCCTCTCTCACACCATCCTCGTCAGCATTCACAGAGCTCAGGGTGCCTCGGTGAACTCACTGGAGTGAAATTATCCTCATTTGCTTTCTGATTCATGCTTCTTGGATTACATACAGCAAACAGCCACATCATTAAAACCACCTTCTTGTATCTACACTCGTCCATCAGCTCTACTGACCCTGTAGTTGTATATTTACAGACTGTAGTCCATCTGTTTCTCTGTATACTCTGTTCACACTGTTCTACAAGGGTCAGGACCCCCCACAGAGCAGGTGGATCATTCTCAGCACTGCACTGACACTAACATATTGGTGTGTTAGTTAGGGTGATCAGATCTGACATGATGAAAAAAGGACACCTCAGCGCGGGGGTGGGGTGGGGGAGGGGCGTATAATGTATCACATGTTCAAATACAAAGACTTTTCAAAAAAGTTGTACACTAGGGGCATATGGCTGATACTTATATGAAAAAGAGCTTTATTGGCTCTTAACAACACTAACACAGAAAAAAGCACTGGCCTTAAAGGCTATTTGAACATATTTGAATATGTCAAATATGCAAAAACAAAATGATAAATTTCCATGACAGTCTGAGTTAAATGTCGTGCAAATGTATAACTTTATCATTTTGTTGGGGTTCTTTTAATTTAAAGTAATTTACTTTGCACACCACTGTTCTTCCAATCAAAATGCTGAATGAGCAGAAGGAATATTTTCACTGCTCCATGATTGCTGCCATCAGTAGTCACGCCACAGTAAGGAATATGAAAGTGCTTCTAGAGCAAGGGTCGGCAACCTTTAACACTCAAAAAGTGGACCCGATTTCCACGTAAAAGAAAACACTGGGAGCCGCAAATACATCTATAATGAAGATAACACTGTATATACTGTTTTTTTACGCTTTAACCACTTAGAGATGAAAAAGGACTACGGGCCAAATTGCAAAACACTGGTTTACAAGTCCAGACACTGCTTGAGGAAGTGACAGCGGGGACGGCCAATTACACGTTACCTTGAAATGGCAGAGCCAATCGGTGAGCTTGTGGGAAACAAGTTTCAGATTGAGTGGCTTGGATTTCCACTGGGTCCCAGTGCTCGCCAGTCTCCATTTAATATAGTGTAACATCTCACTCAAGTGAACCAAACAGAGTAGAGGAGGGCGAGACTAGTTTGTGAACGAAACGCTTCTTGAAATTCAATGTAAGATTAAAGATCAAGATTAGATTAAGATCAACCAATTTAGCTAATGTGATTTTTCACACAGCGGAATTTGATCTCCGCATTTAACCCATTCGTGCAGTGAAACACACACACACACACACAAGTGACGTGCTTACCCAATTTACGCCTCTAGTTTAAGGCGACACACTTTTTA
>BRDA01073733.1:0-23764 GCA_036984385.1 Crenuchus spilurus | reverse complement strand
GCACCGTCAGTCTCCCTCTCATTAGCGGCCAGCCAACACTAGCATCATCGTCGTCACATGTATGTTTTAAAAAACCCATATAAACACATTATTTAACATATTAAAGTATACTGTATATTGGCCGCCTGACACGGATTAATCAGTTTTACATGTATTCTTATGGGGAAAATGAATCCAGCTAACGAGCAAACCAGCTAACGAGCTCGTCTCCTGCACGGATTAAACTCGTAAGTAGGGTTACCACTGTACTGTATATTCAAACAAAGTTAAAAACGATACGAAGCAAAAGTTTGGGTACCCTGCATTGTCAGTACTTAGTAACACTCAAACTGTTTACAGTGTGGTGTTTGCTTCCAGACTTTGCTGCTATTTAATTGAACTCTTTCTTTCCTCTAACAGTGAAAAGTTCTCCATGTCACTGACTGCAACACAAGTTCAAATCATAATTAACCCATCCTCTTGCTTAACAGTTGGAGAGCTGCTCTACAGTATTTTACAGTTTTTGTCTATATATACTTTTGCTTACTGTGGCCATAAAGTTTCATTTTTTCTGTATCTGAAATGTGAATTGATATTGTGCCTCAGGCTTGTTTAAATGTTCTTACATCTAACATCTGACACTGAATTTTGTAGTGAAAGTGCAGGAAAGGTTATCTTCTGATGACTCTTCCATGAAGGTCATATGTGTTCAATAGAACAGTGTTCCACCACTTCAGTCTGCTAAATCTTGATCACAGTTTGCAGTCAAATTGGGGGTTTGTTTGAAATAATACTACAGTTTTCTACTCACTTAAGTATAGACAGTAACAGGATCTTTTTATTTCAGATTTTTTATGAGCCAGAAGGCAAAGATCTCTGTTTAACAGTCAGTCTACATTCCAACCCTCACCTGGTCATGAGCTTTGAGTAGTGACCGAAGAATGAGATTGCAGATAGAAGTGGCTGAAATGAGCTTTCTTCACAGGGTGTCTGGGCTCTCTCTTAGAGACAGGGTGAGGAGTTCGGACACTGAGGAAAGACTCCGAGTAGAGCCGCTGCTTCTCCATGTCATGAGGAGCCAGTTGAGGTGATTCAGGCACCTGGTAAGGATGCCTCCTGGACGTCTCCCTGCAAAAAAACAATAACACCAACAGGAATGACTTGATATATTATAAAATATTTATATCACTCAAGACTTTATTTTATTTATTGACTGTGTTAAGTTGTATCACGATACACAATAATCAGTATCACAATGTTCATATTGGATAAAATGATCGTACTGAATCATTCAGAAAGATAAGACTTTGAGAGGAGGAAAGTGGATAAGAGAAGGAAAGTTTATTATAAAAAATATGCAACATGTTACATCAGGGGCAATAGTGAGGTTGTAAAATGTACTGTAGGCTGTTGTATGTTAGAAAGGATGCAGATATGAATCTAGATACTGCAGATCTTTGAGAGAGAAAGAGAGAGAAAGAGAGAGAGAGGGTCAGACTGTCTTTTTTTTTTTGAGGCACTGAATATTGACTTCAACTTCGCTCTCGCTAAACTGGAGACAGAAGGTGCACGGCGTTTCCATGGAAACTCACTAGAAAGCTTGTCTGTCTTTTTTTCCTGTAGCACTTTGAGTCTCTCTGTTTTGCATTGTTTAAGGACGGTTGAGGCACAGACTGAAAGATACAGTGACCTGAAAAAGAGCAGGATTTCCTTTGTAGTTGATGAACGCACAGTCCTAATTAACCTGAACTCTCCCTAAAGTGTTTGTGTTATTTATGACTTTTAACATGCAGATTTAAACTTTCTACAGTAATTGTCTCCTTGTATTTGTTTAACTTACTGAACATTTGAGGTAGCTCCTCTCTGCAGCACATGCAGACTCATTGTTTCATATCCTCTGCTATGACATATCCACCATGTCATTATTCATTTAACAAAAATGGAGAAGTACAACTCATTAAATAATAGCTTGTAAAACCACCTTTAGCAGCAATTACTTGAATTTAGCAGGAATAACTAGACTTTATCAGTGTCTCATGTCATTCTGGAAGAATTTTCTACTCTTTTTTACAACATTGCTTCACTTTGTTGAGGTTTGTACACATTCTTCTATGTACGCCTCCCTTAAGGTGCAGCCACAGCATTTCAGTTGGGTTGAGGTCTAGGTTGGCTGGACCACTGAAATACCTCTTTCAGTTGTAGGCTTGAAATCACTTTTCTGCTGCATGACCTAATTATGGCCAAAATTTCACTGCCACATAGATGATGGTCTCACATTTGACTATTAGAATGCTTTGGTATACAGAGGAGTTCATGGTCGACTCGATGACTGCAAGGTGCCAAGGACCTGTGGCTGCAAAACAACCTCTTCACCACCACCATGTTTGACAGTTGGTATGATGTGTTTGTGCTGATACGCTGTGTTTGATTTTCACCAAACATGGTGTTGTGCATTATTTCTAAACAATCTCCATTTTGGTCTTGTCTATCCAAAGGACGTTATTACAGATGTCTTGTGATTTAGAAGAAAATACTTTTTCCTGGCAACCTTTGAAGTTAAGCCGTACTAGTCTTGTTCAAATTGTTCCATCATCAGCATGAACACTTAACATTCTGAGTGAGACTTGTAGAATCTGAGATGTAGCTCTTGGGTTTTTTACAGTTTCTCTGAGTATTGCTCAACCTGATCTTGGGGTGAATTTTCTGGACCGTCAACTCCTGGGAAGATTGGCAACTGTGTTGAATGTTTTCCAGTTGTGAATAATCTTTTTTCACTGTAGAATGTGGACATTGCTTCTGATCATTGCTGATGTCTTTCCTCCTTGGCATTGTGTTAACACACACCTATATGCTCCAGACCAGCAAACTGCCAAAACTTCTGCTCTCTGTCCAAATTTTTGTTAATGTGGTATATATTGGATTGGATACCACAACCACAGGTTTTCCGGCTATTACACACACACCATCGTTTTGACCACTATTGTACAGAGGAGAATGCTACGCATTTATGCAAATATTTGACACAACCATCAAGTAATTTTTGTCAAAAATAGTACATAAACCAATCAGCCATAACATTAATATAGCTAATATGCTGTCAGTCCTCCACATTCCGAATTGCTCAGTCCATCTCAAGTCATGGACTCTACAAGACCTCTGAAGGTGTTCTGTGGTATCAGACCCCCAGGCTATTAGCACTACAGAACTTTTAAGTCATGTAGGTTGTGAGGTGAAGCTGCAGTAGATTTGACTTGCTGTTCCTGCATATCTCGCAGATGCTCAGTCAGATTGAGATCTGGGGAATTGGACACTATCAACACTGTATCAATACTGACCACTGCTGACCAGGAGCACTCAAAAGTGATCACTTCAGAGATGTTTATATTCAATCTGGCCATAATTATTTAACCCTTTTTAAAGTGGCTCCAGTCTTTTTTGTCCAGCATCTCCAACACATGGTCTACAGGAATCAAGACATTGTTTACTGTTTAGTATATCCTTCATATGTAGAAGCTTGCTGAAAAAAAAACTGAGTCACCTGTAATAATGTGTAATACCTTCACAGCAATTGAATACAATTTAATTTTTCCTGGACATTACACGTTTCTGGATGTAGGCCACATCAGTGCCACACTTGCATCAATGCATTGCACAGTTCGTCCAGATTTCATAGATGCTTTTCCTTTCTTTTACTATTTATAACAGGTTCTGTGGGCCAGTCCAGATGTGTGAATGCTCCTGAATGTTCATCATGCCAATGAGTCACAATGAGCCCTGTGAATGAGTGAATTGTCATCTTGGAATACAGGGATAGGAATGCTATATTCCTCAGTCAGATGATGAGCAAAAAGCAAAACCTGGTTGTCCAGCAGCTCAGTGTAGACATTGTGGTTCAAATTGACTGTGACCTCAAACAAAAGACCCACTTTCACATATTTAAAACACCCACAGATCATCACAGAACCTCCTCCAGCTTTAACCACACTTTGTCTGCCACTTTGAAGACTTCCTGAGATCTACGATGAACGCAATGTTCATGGTATGCAGTTCCCTGCTGAGTGTTCTGAGAAATTAGATGTGAGGGAGCGGTGTTGTCTTTTAAAAGCAAAGTGATCTTATTCACAAGCCGTGAAACCCACTGGCAGTCCCTGTCCATCAGTTCTGTGTCAATTCTGAAGACAATTTCCTGTAGACTGGGAGTTTTGCCACTGTGGGTAGACCCGTATGACTGTATGCTTTGATACACTAATTCTATGACATCACATTTGCATTGTTTAATAAGCCATATGCTAATACAGAAAAGAGCCTGGAACAGTGTATTCAAAAGAACTTTACAATCAGTAGAGAGTATCAAAAATTCAGATGTAAGAAAGTTTGATGTTTGATCAATGTTGAAAATCACAAACAACAGATCAACAAATGGTCATAAGAAATAATGAGAGAGAGAGAGAGAGAAAGACAGAAAGAGAGAGAGAGTTTTGTAAAAGGATGTCCTACACTGTCAGTGCTGTTTGCATGCAGCTAATCATGAACGGTGCTGCAATTTTGTCAGCGGCTCGATTGGCACTGATGATGTCTGCAGCTTGGCTAAGATTGATTAGACACATCAAGGGAGCCGGTGGTCCACAGGGAGTGGTCCAGAAAGAAATATGGATTTGTCGGCATGTTCGCAGCCCTTCATTTGTTTCCATTATGCCACCTCGTCATCAAACCTCCCCAAACAACAGCGACCAGACACCGTCTCTCAGGGCTGAACAGTGGCCAGACTGTGCCGACTCACACCAAAGCTTCTTCTAAACCTGCTAAATGGCCTGTTTGGCTGCTGGGTTTCTCCTCAGGAGAGCTGCCTTCTGAGAGGAAGTGTGGATGGATGAATGAATCGTTGCTGGATTACTGTCTGCTTTGTCACAGTGCTAACAGTTTTGTGGCTGGAGGAGAACCCAAAGAAATGGGAGATCATTTCATATTCCCAGTACTTGTCCTGCTGCATTTGTCAGATCATGGTGTCTATAAAGCATGTATTGAGAACAATACTCATGTTTTCTGATATCATTAGAAATTGTCAGCCTGATTTTGCAGGGAGGACAACAAGAAATCAGGGAAAAATCAGTTTTAACACTAGACACCAAAGGGCCCCATGAGCTAAGGGCCAACAGGAAAATACAAAATAGAAATACTATTCCAAATAAACATACATTCAATTATTCCTGTTATTTAAAATAACAATCTCTATAACAGTGAATAACAGCCCTTTTATTGTTAAGATATGTATTAAAATGTAATACTCACGGTAGTGCGTTTAATCATGTGATTAATCACAATTAGCTACTCAGTGTTTTATCAGTGTATTCATTGTTTGAAAGCAAATTTAACCCTTGTCAGAATTACTAATTTAAAACTAAAACTAAATGAAAACTAAATGAAAACTCATGTTTAAAAACTCTAATAATGCATTTTAATGCCAACTGAAAATAAATGAACAACCAAAATAAAAATAAAAAGGTAACACTTTATAATAACTTTCATTAATAGCTCATTAACTAAAGATTAATAACTGAACAAGTCATTAGTTCATGAGAATTTCATTAACAAATGATTTACTAATGATTTACTAATGCTTTGTTAACATTTACAAAAATGAATACAATCATTAGTAACTACATGAACTGTCATTTATAAACATTTGTTCATGTTCAAGTTCTGATGAACTAATGATTTGTTCATAGTTATTAATCATTAGTTAATGGCTTATTAATGAAAGTTAATATAAAGTGTTACCAATAAAAATGTCAATTATAAACTATAATACAGCCCTATTCAGCCCCTAAATACAGTAAAACACTACAGTTTACATTCATACACAAACATACACAATGTTGAATGTAAATACAGTTTACAGTCCGGTTTGGAAGGTACAGTATTGTCTTGATCCATTCTCACTGTTATGTTTATATACAGAGCTAAGAGTATAAAAAGAAAATGAGATTCAGAAGCTACAGTGATCTGACTTCATTCATATGTGTCCCATCATTTATGCAGTAGATTACACCCACACAGGCACTGCCAAAAGCAAGTACACTGAATGGTCAAATAGGCTGTGTAGTTGAGTCTGGTCTTGGATTGAGTCCAGACTTGAGATGCTGCTTCTATGTCTCAGACTTGTCTTAGACTCAATAGTAATTGTACTTGGACTTGGTCCTTGGACTTGCCAAATTTAATTTCTGGTCTTGAACGAGTCCATCTATACTTTAAAAATATATATTTTGCCATTTTTAAATATAGTGATTGTGCATTGACTCGTACAAGCAAATCAGAAGCAAATCACATCTGTGTGTGACGGATTTAGCCAACCAGGCATGCATTTGCTGAACAATAACAGAGGCTAGCTTTAACTAACATGGTACGATGCATCGTTCAACTAACATCTGAACTATGACGGTTTCCCAGAGATGTTCAATCTCGATGGTAACACAGAGGTCTGAACTATGCTGGTTTGAACCACCATAGTCTGACCTACAATGTGTTTATATGTGTTCAGTCTAACATTCAAAGTGGGAAACATGCAAAAACTCACAAATCTTCAAGGTATTTATATACATTTTCACTAGTGTGTTGTAGGGGAGCAGTGGGATAGATGTGTGTAAAGTAACAGACTGAAGTCATGTTAGGTTTGAAACTACGATGTTTGCTTTTTTAAAATATCGAATTATTTCAATGACAACTCTTAATGATTAAGAATAGAAACATTAAAGTACTGTAAAAATTTCTATGTTGTCTCTTCTGGGAGAAAACACCTGATACTTGTTCTACAAACCGGATTCCAAAAACGTTGGGACACTAAACATTGTGAATAAAAACTGAATGCAATGATGTGGAGATGGCAAATGTCAATATTTTATTCGTAATAGAACATAGATGACAGATCAAAAGTTTAATCTGAGTAAATGTAACATTTTAAAGGAGAAATATGTTGATTAAAAATTTCACAGTGTCAACAAATCCCCAAAAAGTTGGGACAAGTAGCAATAAGTGGCTGGAAAAAGGAAATTGAGCATATAACGAACAGCTGGAAGACCAATTAACACTAATTAGGTCAATTAACAACATGATTGGGTATAAAAAGAGCTTCTCAGAGTGTCAGTGTCTCTCTGAAGCCAAGATGGTAAGAGGATCACCAATTCCACCATTGTTGCACAGAAAGATAGTGCAGCAATACCAGAATGGTGTTACCCAGCGTAAAATAGCAAAGACTTTTAAGTTATCATCATCAACCGTGCATAACATCATCAAAAGATTCAGAGAATCTGGAACAATTGCTGTGCGTAAGGGTCAAGGCCATAAAACTCTACTCGATGCTCGTAATCTTTGGGCCCTTAAATGTCACTGCACCTCAAACAGGAATGCCACTGTCAAGGAAATAACAGAATGGGCTCAGGAATACTTCCAGAAAGCATTGTCAGTGAACACAATCCACCGTGCCATCCGCCGTTTTGGAATCCGGTTTGTACACTAGGTTATATAAGCCCTTGTGTTTGTGGTCAGACCTCCTACAGATACGACCAATATAAGTTAAAATGCCACAAAAGCCACAATTTTCTGTCAGAGAAGTGTGTTGTGTGTGTTAGTGTGTTTCAAACCTGAAAAATATACATGGCAGGGCAGAATTAATGAAAAAAAAAAAAAAAACACATACAGCAGAAGATACAAATCAGTGACCTGATACACAGTAACATGATTGGTTACAGAGGTAAGATGTGTTATAGTGGTATTATTCAAGGAATGTATGTTCATAAACATAGAAACACACAAAGAAGTACATTAAATACTACAGTACATGCTCAAAGCACTTGATATTCTAAATGTACAGTAAGATTGATGTAAATTTTCAGCTTTAGACATCCTTTAACTGTCTTACATCATTAATGACGTAGACTCCTGGTACTGAGCTTCTTTACAACTAACTACGACAGTTTACAAACATTGGTTGGAACACCTGTGTCACTTAATAATGGATCAGACTGTGTAAGTTAGCTACGTAGTTACCTCAGTAGTTCCAACTATGGTTTTGGCAAACACTTTCATCACAACTGCATTGTTAAAACTACGCAAGTTGCTAACATAGTTAGCAATTATGTTTTTGGGAAAACTCACCCCAGAATGAGTAACAAGCAGGTGCTGCTGATACGAAATGTAAATTTGAATGTAATTAATTATGTAAAAGGTCAAACATATTTAAAGCAATTTAAAACTAGTTAAGCCTTGTTCCTAAAGATGACTAGCTATTTTGGACTCGACTCTTGACTTGGTTTTGGCTAGTCTTTGACCTGTCTTGCACTCCTAGTACATATTTATATTTTTAAAACATCAACTCATATCTCTCACTGTGATAATTTGTTTGTTCATACAGGTTGGCTTACCATCATGCAGCCTCAGATGTTTCCTCATCTTTGATGCCCTGATCTAGTCCTATTTATCAATTTTATTTGCATCAAATAATCTCTCTCCCTTTGTTTTGATGGTATATATATAAAAGCGAGTGAGGTAAACCAAGGTTGATTTACAGTGAGCTCTTGCTTTCTTTTCACTCTTGCTTATTTGTGATATATTTTCCTTCATTTTTCTTCTGTGCCCAAAGGATGGTGACTGAAACAATCCCCCTCCCCCTCTGGCCTGCTCAGAATACTCACAATCCATTCTCAGACAAGGTTCCTCAGTTCCTCTCTAACCGAGAGCTGAACCTTTTGGGTGGGTTGGATTAATGACATTGCTATTCATAGACTGCTTCTACGTTTACTTTGCTTTTGTGCTTCTCTTATTGTGTTATTTCAAAAAATGAAAATCTAATAAAAAAAGGTTTACTTGGCATACATGCTCAACAGGAAAAATGAGCACTGTGCATGACCTTCATCCACTGCTTGTCAAACAGTCAGTCTAACAACTGCTAATCATATTAGCTACATATCATTAGCTTAGCTAACAGTTAACATAACAGCTTTGAAAACAGAACTATAAAACATACATTTATGTTAATATGCAAACATATCTTTATTAATGTTTACTGTCTACTGTAGACGCAACATCCATACCAGCTGCCAAGATGTTTTTTTTTTTTTAATTTTTATATTTTTGACCCAATTCCTCCAATATAATGGTAGCCAATCGACCCACCCATGTGCTAGGACTCTCCCAATCACTTGCAATGTCTGTATCCATCAATCCATTTTACTGCAGGTCCTGTTCCTTTTATATTCAGCTGCACCATGACAGTCTTCTCAGTTAAACTGGTTCTTCTCATCATATGTCCAAAATAAGAGATCTTCAGTTTGGTTGTCTGGACTTCTAGGCAAAGGTGAGATTTGATTTGGTTGAGAATCAATTTATTAGTTTTCTTTGCTTTCCAAGGTTCTCTCGAAAGTCGTCAACAACAAAGTTCAAAAACATCAATACTCTTCCTATCCTGCTTTTTATTGTCCAGCTTTCACATCCATAAAGAACCAAAGAGAAGACCAAAGACTGGGCAATTCAAGGCTTTGTTTGGAGAGATAAATCAGTTCCGACATCCTTGTTCTTCTTAGTGTTAGTCTGTGTCATATTTTCCTGACTGCTGGAGGCATTTTTGTTAAATATTGATCCAAGTTGAAAAAATTGTTCACCACTTCAACATTTATTATAGAACACATCAATATTATTATTAATAATAATAGCAAACAAAATGCTTTGTTAGCAGCAAGCTACAAAGGTTATTTTATGAACAGGACAACACTTTTATGTAATAATTGCAAGCAGTCAAGTGTGTATACTGAGTAATCTAGAACCAGACCTGCTTGTTTGTTATTATGCCTTACAAGAACATGTGGATGCTTCAGGAAACTGCCTTCCATTTGAAAACAATCAGAGAATGTTTCATTCACTGGTCATTGACTGTTCCAGCCATTCAGATAACTCTAGTAGCATGACACGGCAGGATTCAGTCGTGCTATTCAAATCTTTTTCTATCTTCAGTGAGATTCATTCCACTTGATTCCAGTAAAAGAGGGCCAGATCCTTGCAGATGCTGTGGTGTATCAGTCTTAAAAAGGCAGAGCAGGTGTGTCAGAGCAGCTTTAGTCCCTTCACATCTATCATCCACTCATAATCACAGTGACGGAGGGTTTGTTCTCCTGCCACCGCGGACCACTTTATTATACATTTATAAGCCAGGGTTTCTTGATTAACTCCTAATCCGCCATGAAATATACACCGCAATAACAATAAAAGGCTCAAATTTGATTTGGGGACGAGGCACAGAGCCATAGGTGGAATCTGTCAGAGTGATTTTCCAGCCAGTGTTGAGGAGCGAAGCTGAGGCTTTAGCTTTTGCTGCACTAGGCTATGCTGATGTATCTGAAGCTACAGGGTTGGAGATGCAGCTGAGGAACTGGTGGAGAAGACAGACAAGCTGTTGACAAGTCAGATTCTGAAGGGAAGTGAGTAAGCGATCCAACTCTGCAGGCAGTTTACTGCTACATTCATTCCATTAAGCACTTAGAAAGGCAGATGCCACTCTTGTATAATGATTAAATGCCAATAGGCTGATTTAATACCCGCTGTATGAAGTCAAATGGCTCTCTTCTGAATAGCGCATTGAAACGTCCTATTAGATTGTTGTGCTGTACAAGCACACATGTAGGTTGACGATGAATTAATCATAACTCTTGGGCGCACTCTTCGCCAACTACATGATGATTTTGTCTGTGGCAGTCTCAGTGGGAGCTGAAGGGGTATAATTCCGTCAGTCTCGCTTTCATGTGGCTCCACAAGGGACTTGCTGAGTGACAGCTTAATACTTCCAACAACGCTGTTGTCATCGCAGGAGCATTTGGAGTGGAGACACACGGTCGAGACGGGACGCGTTACTCACCATGGGGACGCTTACTGACAAATCAGGTCCTCGGGAGGACGCTTATCGCACCCTGACAAACACTGACGCCGATTTACTGCCGTCTATCCAATACAGCTCACAGTTTGCTTTACAAACTCCTAAGGAGGACGATTAAAAGTCCTGCTGGCTGCTACTGAAGGTTAACATGTTTGGCACACTTCAAAATCTGTGAACCACACTTCAATTACTCTGAACTTCCACTCAACAGACACTTTACTAGAAACCCCTAGCTTGTGCATTAACAGTCTGGAGCCTACATGGCGCATTTTAGATCTAGGTAATATCTTGATACACCCATAGCCATAACAAATAAAATCACTCCTTGTCCATTTGATCAGGTCCTCTGACAATATAGGTACAGTTTTACTTCTACAATTACAGACTGTAGTCTGTTTCTCTCTATACTTTGTTAGCCTCCTTTCACCCTGTTCTTCAATGAGCAGGACCCCTCACAGAGCAGGTATTACTTGGGTGGTGGTCCTTGTATACACAGTCTGTGTATATACAAGGAGACAGTTTAATATATGGCTGATTTGTGTAGTATAGAATTTTTGAGAATGTTCTTTATAAAGATGAAAATGTGCTTTAGGGAAACAAATGTGTTTTTTTTTTACTTTTAATATGTCAACTAATCTCCTAATTAATCAGCATCTTTATTTACAACATCACCTGATTTTATCCAAGATGGTGGACGAAGCATTCAGCTACACAAGTTTCTGTTTCATTTTGTGTCCTAAAACACATCGACTAGCCTCAGAGACCTTAATTAACATCTGGATGTGGTTTGATGGAAGTGTTAGTGATTTTTATTTTTGTTTTGGAAGTGACTATTTAGGTGAGTATTAATTGCTATTGTTTTATTAGCAATATTAGCTTCACAGCTCCAGTTTTAAACTAAGGAAGCAAAATTTTGGATTCCAATCACATTTTGGCTAAACATAGTGATGGCATTTAGGTCGCCTGTTTCATACATACACAGTAAATATCTCAGTGTTAAATTAACACTATTAGAGTTAAATCAACACTGAGGGTGTCAAAATATAACACTCCCAGTGTTAATTTAACTCTAAGAGTGTTGATTTAACACTGGCAGATTTACTGTCTACACTGTTGCATTTGAATGGTTCTTTAGTTCTCTGACAAACAGTGATTGTTGTCTGTCTCCAAAAGAACACCTCTCCATCCAGGAAAAATAAGTTTATTTTACATGGAGCCAAAAATCTCAAGTGTTGTTGTTACATTCTGTATTTCAAAACCTCCTGGAGACTTACTTTGCAGCAAACAACAAAGGCAAAAGCGTCCACCGGTAATTGATTTCTGGATGTAATGCTATACCAGGAGGCTGCGGGCCAAAATGTTTCTTCCACTCCCAAAAATTTGTTTGGCTTCAAGATGCTAAATAAATGAGTAAATATATGAATAAAAAGAAATAGGTTCACTTTACCAATGAGTTTCTCAGTCAGCGACCTCCGATTCATATTTCTCACCGGCGTGCAAAAACGAGACCTTGAGCTCCTGGCTCTTTCAGCAAATTAAAAGAAAAATGGTTGTTTTCTTCTGATGGGAGCTGCCGCTACTCCGGGGTCACATTTGATCTCGGCACTCCTGTTCACTGAAGAAAAATATTGAGTTTGGCCGCCAGTGCTACAGCTGCTTTGTTTGTGTTTTCCTTACAAAAAAAGAAAGAAAAAAAATAAAAACATTTCATCCAAGTGCATTATGGCCCCTCGCTTGCTTGAGTGTCAGAAACTATTTGTGCAATTTTTATGCTTTGCTCCCATCAGAGCAGAAGGCCAAGTGTCTTGATGCCATTTTGGCCTGGATATAAGTGTTCTTTAGAATGCTGGACACTGGAGATGCATCTCATGCCATGATTTCATGCCCTTGTCAGTGATGTCACCTCAGTCTTTTGAACGGGAATGGTTTCTCTTGAATTTCTTCCTGACTTTCACTGGTAGTAATTTAGTCTGTTGACTGCAAGCTACATGATTACCAGTAAGGGCCCATTTCCCAGAAACTCTGTGGTATAATGATATGTGGTAGACAAAGAATTTCCTGCATTTTCATCAGGGCTAATATGATTACAATAACAAACTGTTTTAGCAGTATGTTTCAGATCATTACACAGAAATTAACTCACAGTGAATTCTGTTTCTGTAAAATAGTTATGACCTGCAGCTAGCAATACTGTCATTCTTGTGTATTTGTACGGTTTACTTCTAAACATGATTTCCTCTGGAACTATGCTGTCTTATTAAGGGCAGCCTTTAGTAAGTGGCCAGAGCACAATTTTCACTGCTTTGAATTTGTTCTCTATGTTCAGATTTTTGCTGTTAAACTGAACTGAGCTGACTTTTAGGGTAAAAGGCAGAATATCTACAGTGTACTGATTTTACAGTCTGACTGTACTAATTGCGCAGTTTTTTTAATCCAGTATGAATCTGTAGTGTATCTAGTCTTTACAGTCTGATTGTAATAATTCTGGAGTGATTTCAATCCAGTATGAATTTGTATTATATTCAGTCTTTAAAGTCTGACCATAGTTATTGTGCAGTCATGTAATCCAGTATGAATCTGTAGTGTATATTTTCTTTACAGTATTACTGTACTAATTTTGCAGTGGTTTTAATCCAGTATGAATCTGCAGTCTATACAATTTACGTATTGTTTATTGATTTATTGATTGTTGTGTACAGTACTTTGGTTGTTGTAAAGTGCTATATAAATAAATGTTGATTGATTGATATACTTGTTACAGTCTGACAGTAATAACTGTGGAGTGATTTTAATCCAGTATGAATCTGTAGTGTACCTTTTCTTTACAGTCTTACTGTACTAATTGTGCAGTGGTTTTAATTCAGTATGAATCTGTAGTGTATGTAGTCTTTACAGTCTGGCTATAATAATTGTGGAGTGATTTCAATCCAGTATGAATCTGTAGTGTTTTCAGTCTTTAAAGTCTGACCATAACAATTGTGCAGTTATTTAAATCCAGTATGAATTTGTAATCTGTATAGTTTTTATAGTTTAGCAGTAATTCTTCAAGAGCTTTTTAATCCAGTATGAATCTGTAGTGTATCTAGTTTTTACAGTCTGGCTGTAATAATAATGGAGTGATTTCAATCCAGTATGAATCTGCAGTCTATACAATTTACGTATTGTTTATTGATTTATTGATTGTTGTGTACAGTACTTTGGTATATAAATAAATGTTGATTGATTGATTGATTGATATACTTGTTACAGTCTGACAGTAATAACTGTGGAGTCATTTTAATCCAGTAGGAATCTGTAGTGTATCTAGTCTTTACAGTCTGAGTGTAATAACTATCAAGTGAATGTCTTCTGTAATTTGCTGAACCTGGAGCTGCCTGAGTAATCATAGTCCTGCTCCACTCCATCTCATACTGATGGAAAAAACAATCCTTGCCAACAGACAGTCATGTGGTGTGTTGTTATTGTTATTGTGTCTTGTAGCATAATGCTAATGTGAACATTAGCAATGTGCTACAGAGACTATGACCTTTCAAATCATTTTATCTGTGGGAATTTGGGTAAATTACACAGATACTGTCAACTGTATGCGTTTTCCAGTCATATTACAACACATTACATTAATGCATTAGTAATGTACTGGAAGAGTAGAACAATTAAGCAAAAAAACTTTAGAAATTTATCATAGACATTCTATGATTCTGGTGCAGCTCTACCATGTTTCATTTCCTGCTGAATTTATGAATGTGTGCCTTTTTGAAGCTCAGTGAAGTTTAGGTCAGGTTGAACCAGACAGTCTAAAATAATCCACTTTCCAATATTTTGTCAAAAGTATCATTATAGCAGTGTTTTTAGGTCACTTTCTTGATCTTAAGTTGAACCTCCATCTACAGATAGCACTTTCAGACACTAACTTAAACCACATATATCATTAATACTTACTGCTATTAGTTAAAATGTACTCTGCTTAATATAAAAATATTTTCTATTTTACAATACAATGCCAATAACAAAAATGCCCAACAGGGCAAATCTATAGAAGCACCATTTTTGCTTCTTTGAAGAACATTTTCAGGAAGGCTTCTTCAAAGAACTGCTTTTCTAAATAAAAATTTAGGGTTAAAGAACTCTTAAAAGGTTTACCCTACCTGGGAATTTTGGTTTCAGGAGGTTATGATGTACTCGAACTGTAAATGAACAGAAAATCACCTTTACATACGAACATCTTTGGTGATGTGTCACACATCTTTTCCGCATCCTCAATTGTCTGCTTCACTGACTGCAGGTGAGGCCATTTTATTCCCCAAGAGAGGTGCAAGGCTACTTAATAACCAGAGGGGGGCAGTGTTACAGTTCCACACATAACCCTCCAACAACTCTTATGGACAATACATACTGTCCTATTCTAACTGTGATCATTTTACACATTTGTACAGCCCTTCTCTCATGTTTTCTTGACACAAGATCTCCTTAAACTGCATGTCTACTCTTGTCTTCAAAAGTTCCACTTGAGGTACAGATGAAGCCAGTAGGAATCCATTAGTATGAACATTAGCATTCTGGTACTCATATGTTTGCATTTATCATTTGTAACCTTTACATGTAATTGTAGGCGAAGTCAGTCTTGCCTTCAGTCTCTCAATCACTCTCACTCTTTCTCTCTCCATCCATGACTTCTCTTGACCTTTGGCCCTGGGAGTTCAAGAGTGCTTTATCATTTTTCCTTTCATGTAGGCAGTGGCTTATCACTCACTGCTTTCCCTGACTGAGTTATGCTCAGTGTCAACAGTGCAGTGTCCATCAGCAAACATAACAGAGTCACTAGTCCTTTCATTACTATAGAGAGATCACACCGAACAGAAAGCCAGGCTTGTCAAAGAATAGTAAACACAAACCTGTATCCATATGTTACAATTAATCAGAACACAACAGCTTTCAGATGACAGTTTAGTGGTTAGGTAGACTCAATGCTACTTTACTCTAAGAAGAAAAAGGTTACTGACCAGTCACTGGGGCAGCACCTTTCCTGTCACTTGAGTAGAACCCTAAAAGATCCATCTTGAGTACCTTTAGAGAACATTATTGTAGCACACGGTGTTGTACTCCATGTTTTCTACTTTTATTATTTAAAAAATCTGTTATGAAAAGATAGACATTTACACATACACAGTACTTTCTCTTGGAAAACTGAAGGCAGTGAAAACACACAACTGGACCTTAAAGACCATGTTAGAGCTGTTAAGGGTGCATTTATAAGGTCTGTGTCTTGAGGGATAAAACATTTACCTGTACTGTATTTATTTTCAGTCACACTTTATTTTTATGGCTTTTTATTGATCAAGCAACTCATCAGTAACATCTCAGGAACATATCCAGTGTTTTAGAGTCTGAGGTCATATCTGTAGATGTTCAACTGAGAAGACCCTGAACATGTAACAGGTTTAATTAAGATCATCTCAACATACTCAACACACTGTTATAGACCTGCAGCTTATTACATTTAACTGTGAGATTCATGGACTAAATTTAAGATTTGAACTAATATTAGGTCAGGGGTTGAGGTTAAGGTTAGGATTAGGGCCAGGGTGAGGGTTAAGATTAAGCTTTGGGTGGAGAATAGGAATAGGATTAGTAATATGTCTAGGGTTAAGGTTAGAATTAGTTTTTGGTCTCCAACTGAGGTTAGGATTAGAGCTAGATGCAGGGTTGGAATTGTTTTTTTTTGTTTAAGATTAAGGTCAGGGTAAGGATTAGCATTAATTTTTGAGATGAGAATAATTTGGTTTTTGCATTGAGGTGAAGGTACGGCTTAGGGCAGAGTGAAGATTAAGATTTATTTTGAGAGTAAATTAGGGCCATGGTGAAGGTCAGGGTTGGGTTTTTGGTTGAGACTAAGATTAAAGTTAAGATCTACTTAATGTAAGTAATATATCAACAGTACAGTTACAAGATATTTACTTAAATGTATTCAGATGCTCACTTCTGCTATTTCAATGATATTTTGATGATTTGTGACTTTTTTGATCAATAGCCAATGTGGCTGGTAACTCTCTAAAGTTACCGGCCAATCAGAATTTCCACTAGCCAAATTTTATGCTGTAAAAATAAGAGAAATGAGTGCCACTGAATGCATTTGACCTATCTATCTATCTATCTATCTATCTATCTATCTATCTATCTATCTATCTATCTATCTTTCTACGTATATATATTATTTGAACCACGTCTTCAGTGCTCTTCTTCTTCAGAAGCGGCATCAGAATCTGAGCTAATTTTTTGCTGCACGTTCGTGCACAAAGTTAGGCCCAGCTGCCCCAGTCTATCCAAGTCCCAACCACCGCCGCATTTAGGTTAAAAGTTTTTACTAAGCTAACGTTAACTTCCTCCTCTTTCAGTGTGCTCTCTGTTTAGTTCTGGAGCTGTTACTACAGAATAAAATGTTTGTCACGTCAGTCTTTATTCACTAAGTCACAAGCTTTATGGAGTTGTATGCATTAAAACCTCAGCCTGGGGACGTTTTTACAGATTTTCATGTCTACGAACTTAATTAAGTATCAGCGTGAACATTAAATGTAAATACGAGCGTTGATGATTGCTACGTTTTCCAAATGCTGTGAAAGTAATTAAAACCGCGTCGTGCATGTGAACAGAAATACCGAAATAGCACCTCCTAAGGTCACACGTGTCGACGGTCACAGATTTCGGTATAACACCTGTTCATGCTTATTTTCAATGAAAAGAAAAACAAAATCGAAAATGAGCACTCGTAATCCGTTTTTCCATTTTTCGTTTTCTGCACAAAATGGGAAATCGGAAAACGGTTCATTATCCGATTTTTTGTTTTGGTTCAAAAAATGAAAAACAAAAAAACGAGTGGTTTTCTTGTTTTTTCATTTTTTGTTTCAAACGGAAAACGAACTGCCTGAATGTACACTGACTGATCGACCGGTGCACCCCTGACATAGCGTTTAGGCATATAGTGGGAAATGTAGGAAGTACTGCCAGGGGATAAATGACCGAGAATGGAGCCTTATGTATCATGCATGTAATACCTCTTGCATCACTGGCCAAATTGGCTAGTAAGTTTTTATTAACACCCGCCAAATTGATTTTTTACCTGCATTTGGCGGGTTGGCGGGTGTTAATTTAGAACCCTGGATATGTTACTGGTTGTTGTTTATCTGAAACGGACTACTCAACATTAAGTTGTGACCTTTTTCTGACTATTTCTACCATTTTATTAAAGGTACCATCACTAGTACTACTTCTATTGATATCCACTATCCAAATACCGGTACTCTCACTGTTATTTGTTATTACTATTACACCTACACTGTAAACTGCGAACTGAAAAATTGTCAAATTGATCAAACTTCAAATCAATTGAAGACAAATTTTACAAATTCAAGTAAACTGTTAATTTGAAACTAGAGTAATATATTCATTTTGGAGTTTAGGATCATTACATATAATAATACATTTAATAAATCTAAAAATAGCCTATTTTATAAATTAGGCTACTAGCCTACTATAATACTTAGGCTACTACTACTGCTGTTACTACCACTGTTACCACAGCTGCTACTACTACCACAACTAATTGTAGTCTAATTGTACTGGCAAGATCAATAATTATGACCACATGCAGCACATGACCTATCCAACATCACTCTGTAAGAAAAGTGTGATAGAGATGGTTCTTCAAATGTTCTTTAGTAAAAAATGGTTCTGTGTAGAACCATGAACACTCAAAGAACCTAAAGGGATCTTTCTGTGGTGAAAGGGTTTTTCGGGTTGATGAGGAATGTGCTGAAGATGGTTCTATAGCTTTCTAAAAATGGTTCTATATAGCCTCTAAAAGGGTTCTGCTGTAGTTACAATGTCAAACTTGTAGTAATAGAGGAGCCCTTTTTGGTGCTATATAGGGCCATTTTCAGGAAGGTTCTGTATAGAACCATCTACAGCACATTCCTCATCAACCTGAAGAACCCTTTCACTACAGAAAGATCCATTTAGGATCTTTGAGTGCTCATGTTGTACATAAAACCATTTTCTTTTCTAAAGAACCTTTGAAGAACCCTCTCTTTTGAGTGTAATAGAAAAAATTGTTGAAAACCTTTGTAATGACTGGACTTATAGAAATGCTCCAACTATATTTTGAATAAAATCGCAACATTCAAAGTCAAGAACTGCTGTAAAGTTAATTTTGCAGATATTTGTTTTCCATTGGACAGCGATGACGTGGAGTATTCTATTTCATTTATGCAAATAAGCCAATGTGTCAAGTGTGTATGTTATTATATAGCAGTTTTTAAAACTTTATTCATCTATTGTTTTTCATAGTGCAAGTGCTGTACTTCTAACCATCCAGAAGATAAATTAACACATAGATTCCTCAGAGCACCACAGAACTGAAAGAAAAGTATCAGATGGAGGGAGCTGAATGCTGGATGGGAACAGGCAGATCCTGACAGTAACAGCACAGGAAAAGCTCTGTCCCTTTTCGTTTTCATTTTCTATTAGGCATGTTAAGGAGCCTTTTCTCTGAGGACTCCAGAGACCCATTACTGGAATAAGAATCCAGAAGACCTGCTATATGCTGCTAGATTATGCAGTCAATAATAAAAATTTTAACTCAACTCTGAAAATTACAGCAGGTCATTGAAGGAGCGCTAAAACTGGGGTAACACAAGACCTTCTGCTACAATTTAGTAACATTTGTGCTGCTGAATTTTGAACCAGCCGGAGCTGATACACTTGATGAATTCAAATGATTCACTCCAAAATCATATTTGCACAATTTTCCATTTACCTCAGACATGTTCAGAGCAAATTTTGCTTCTGAACTGGAACTGTGAGGCTAATATCACTAACAAACACTAGAATTCAATATTGTAGGACGGGGTATGACTGTAACAAACACTCAAACAGTTGAATTCTGCCTCTAATAAAATTAGACAGTGGAATAGAAAAGGAAGTGTTGACCTAAAATCAGTTTTATTGATGATAACTGTTGGAGTGATCAGATCCCCGATCAGTCTTCTACCAACCCTGCTCCTGTCTGAAGTGGCTGCCTCTAACAGTGAGGTTTTATTCATTTTTAAAGCTCAAAGCTCCTAAAACACTCTAGTCTGTGAGACCTCAAGATCTGGATGCAGTTTGTGTGGGCTGAGAAATGTTTTGATTATGCATTTTCACAGTAGTGACTGGGCTATTAAGTGACCATTGGGCAACATTAGCATTTCAGCTGTATTTCTAAACTACATCTGGGATAAGTGAATATAAAAGCCTTAATCACACTTTCTGTGTCATTAACTAGTCAAATGACTTTAATATTAATAATGTATTGTTCTTAATATAGTCCTGTCTTGGACTTAGCTAAGATAGTGTAATTAAGTGGAAGATGATGGATGGATGGATGGATGGATGTTATTTATATACAATACATAAAAACTTTGTCTTATCTGTTTTTAGCTGTAAGAATCTGACTTTCCTGTAGTTTTGTTCAGTTGGTGTCTTTTGGATTTACAGTGAATCCTGATGTCATGGAATATAAAAAGAGATGAGAGTTGTGAAGAAAGTTGTGTTTATGAATGATATGTTCATGAAGAAAAACCTCAGGCCATGTTTGTATTCTGCAGAAGGGTAACTGAACCATTCATCAAAGAAAAGAGTTAAGAATCAAGAGAGTATCTGTGCTAACATCTCAACAGCCTCTTTTAGAAGAGTACAGATAACATCAGCAGGCCATGTGGAAGAGCTCTACTTTGCCACACCTGCTGAAAGGTCTAGAGCTGATAAGAAACTGAAGTAACTAAATTTAGCCTACTGAAAAAAAACTGTCAAACTAGGTTAAAAAAACACTGAAGGGCAAAGGTTTAGGGACACTTATTTGAGTATTCTCACAGGTACTTTAAAAACTTAAAGTATGTCATATAAAGCAGCTACAATTTCATTTATTTACATTTACAGCATTTGGCAGATGCTCTTATTCATGATGCACAACAGTACTTTGTTTCCATCTAGAGAATTATCTCAGCTAGTACAGACAGGTTAGAGTCCAAACTACTCTTCAGTTCAGACACTGTTAGAAAAAAACATTACCTAGAAAGAAACCCAATCATACACAGTAGAATAATAATAATAATAAAACATACATTTAATATAGTGCTTTTAATACAACTCAAAAACCCTTCACAAAAAGAGATAAGTGAATTTTAGTGGAGCTTAAAAGCTTGCTTAAAAAGATACGTTTTTAACTGTTTTTTGAAAGATTGAAGTGAGTCTGAAGCACGGATGTGTAAGGGGAAAGAGTTCCAGAGAGTGGGGGCAGCTATAACAAAGGCCCTGTCCCCTAAAGTATGATGAATATCATAATATAAGAGCATAACAATGTATTACTGTAAGAGATGTAAACTAGTGCTCGCTTAAGGGTTCAATAAACAGATGGATTTTATTTTATTTTTAAAATTTATTTCTAGGTTTTTGCCAGTTTTTATCCCCTTCCCAATGTAGTGGTAGCCAATTAGCTCATCCCCTCCGTTAGGCCTCTCCCCATCACTTTGCACTGTCCCTGACTCTAGGAGGGTGCAGGCAAGCACAAGCCTCCTCCGTTGCGTGTGATGCAGCCACCGCCTCTTTTCGAACCACCGCTGATACACCATCACTGGAGAGCCTAATGCTCTCGGAGGAAGGCACACAGGGTCCCCAGCTCTGATTGGACCAATCAGTAGATGCCTGAGACAGCGGACATTGCAACGTGAAAGTGATAAGGAGAGTGAGAGTGCCATCTACCCACCCAGAGAGAGCACTGCTCTCGTGGGCCCCGGCTGTTGATGACAAACAGCATGACCGGGATTTGAACTCGCGATCCTCGGGTCATAGTGGTAGCGTCTTTGCCCGCTGAACCACTCAGGGCTGAGATAGATTTTAAGTCTGTATTGAAAAACTGCAAGGGACTCTGCTACTTGAACAGCTAGTGGGAGTTTGTTCGTTTGTTCCACCTGGGTGCCAGAACAGAAAAGAGTCTTGATGCTAGTCTTCCGCATGTCTTGACAGATGGTGGGTCAGGCCAAGCAGTACTGGAAGCACGAAGGGTTTGAGGTGCTACTATAGACTTGACCATTGTCATTAGGTAGGGAGGGTCTGGTCCATTTCTTGCTTTGTAGGTGAGCATCAGGGTTTTGAATCTGATGCGGGCAGCTTCAGGAAGCCAGTGAAGTGAGTGCTTCAATGGAGTGACGTGAGAGAACTTGAGCTGATTGAAGACCAGTCAAGCAGCTGCATTCTGGATCAACTTGAGGATCGGATCTGTCAAATGTTGAAGAGGAGGATCCTACATGACCAAGTCAAATTTGTGATGTAAGTAGAAAATGATAACTGGTCATTTAGAATAACACCAAGCCTTCTTACTTCTTGAGACGTAACAACAATAGAGTTCTCAAACAGGACAGGAAGTTCAATATGCAAAATAGTAGTTCCAGGAATGAATAGAAGCTCAGTCTTGCTAGGGTTAAACTTCATGTGGTGGGTTGTCATCCATGTAGAGATGTCAGCCAAATATGCTGAGATGTGGCTGGATACCTGAGTGTCAGAAGTAGGCAAGGAAAGCATCAGTTGAATGTCATCAGCATATCAGGTGTATGAGAATCTATGAGAATAAATTATTTCAAGTTAATAAGTGTAAAGTGAGAAAAGAAGAGGGCCCAGTACTGAGCATTCCAAAGTTCAGGCACCCCTGGTCAACATTTCTGTTGCTGATATTTAAGGGAGTGGAAAATGAAACTCCCAAAATACTTAAAGTGCAACAATTTTGCAATATTGGTGCATGTACTTCTATGAAAAGAATGAAAGGAAGACCTTGCAAGAATTTGGCACCCCATGAGAGTTGAGCTCTCAGATACCTTTTACAAAGGACTCAATACAAGTTGAGTTTGATTTTATTAAAGCTGGAGTAGGGGATTTGTAGACACTAGTAAGGTGTTTTTATTAAAGTGTTTTTTTTTTTTTTGCAAAAAAATCCAAATGATAAAGTCCAACCCCTAACCTTCACTTTCATTCTAAAGACTTCTGTCAGACTGCTGAACTGAATGAAAATATGCTGCTGCACAAGATATCAGGGCTCTCGTATGGAGATTATGCTCTTGTATGCACTCTCCATGCTACCTCTCATTAACAAAAATATGTACAAATATTTTTTTCTCTCACTGCTACACTTTATAGTATTTATCTGCTGCTGTATATATTTTTCTTTTTCTTTTATCATATTCTATTCATAATGATATACAGTGGTACTTCAAGGTTTGTGAACCCTTTTGAATTTTCAAAATTAATGTATACATGTCATAAAACATCATCAGATTTTCACATAAGTCTAAAAAAGATGAAGAGAACCCAGTTAAACAAATGAGACAAAATATTAGACTTGGTCATTTATTTATTGAAGAAAATGATCCAATATGACATATTTATGAGTGACAAAAGTATGTGAACCTTTGCTTTTAGTATCTGGTGTGACCCCCCTTTACAGCAATAACTGCAACTAAACATTTCAGGTAACTGCTCTTTAACCATTATTTAGTAGAACAACTTGTGTGTTTAGGGTCGTTGTCTTGCTGCATGACCCTCCTTCTCTTGAGATTCAGTTCATGGACAGATATCCTGACATTTTCTTTAGAATTATCTGATATAATTCACAATTCATTGTTCCATCAACAGTGGCAAGCCTTCCTGGCTCAGATACAGCAAAAAAGGCCCAAACCATGATACTACCACCACCATGTTTCACAGATAGCATGGGGTTCTTATGCTGGAATGCAGTGTTTTCCTTTCTCCAAACATAACATTTTTCCTTTAAACAAAAAGTTCTGT
>BRDA01073728.1:2604-12925 GCA_036984385.1 Crenuchus spilurus | reverse complement strand
TTGTTGACACCATGAAATTTTGAAACAACATATTTTTCCCTTAAAATGATACATTCTCTCAGTTTAAACTTTTGATCTGTGATTTGTGTTCAATTTGAATAAAATATCAGATTTTGGAACCTCCACATCATTGCATTCAGTATTTATTCACAATTTGTTTAGTGTCCCAACTTTTTTGGAATCTGGTTTGTATATATATGAAATATATGCATTGTGTATTACTTGACTGACGCGTAGCTATTGAGAAAAAAAAGGCTAAAGCTAAAAACCCGACTGTCAAAGTTTACAGACAAGATTTACAGCAATCCTGAGCTACTTTACGAGTACAGAAGAAAAGAAAGACAAATGTTATGGGAAAGAACTATAACTATCATTTAGAAAATTGCACACTCATTCATTTGCACACCCAGACACAATTGTTCCACTTTAAAAGTTACATACTTAGTAATGCATTTCACAATTTGATCATTCCTATAATTTTCCATTTCCAGGTGTCTGGAATGTAAGCAAAATGGGAAATTAAAAACAGCTCATGATCTGTCCAAAAACATGAAAAAAGAAAAGGCAATGGAGGGGGAAAAAAAAGATTACAGAAATTTTATAATTTGAACTGTTCATGACAATAAACATTATTTTTCACAATGGAGTATTGTGTGTTAAATATGTAAGCGAATACGTTATCTGTACTCTTGCTTAACTGTGAATATATTAAACTGCTTAACTTGCTAAATCTCATTTACGAAATATTCAACCTCACTTTTGAAACATCATTCTCATTACCGAAATCATTGTTTATTCGCAAATTAATTAATTAATTACTGCGACTCTTATGATAGTTTAACATCTTGTCATCTGGTCCAATGTGGGCTGGCTAAAGCATTTATTTTTTTACCGCTGCTGGGGATGCTGACATTAGCTGTGGGGACGGCTGTGCTTGCTGCAATATGTTTGGCATTGAGACGGTATTTTAGGATTGAGTAGCTTCGGTGATAAGCAAATTCCTTTTTAAACAACTTGCATACAACAGTAGTCTTTTCGAAAGTCCCATCAGAATGTTTTTAAAGCTAAAGTTGTCCCTCAGTGGACCAAGAGAAGCGGCTTTGTTGTCCATTTTTGTTGTTTGCAGATATCGCTTGTGCATCAGATTTACAAAAGAAAGAAAATAAAAACAGAAAATATGAACACAAATTAAGTATCAGTGATACGCAAAACTTGAATTTGGGAATTTAACCCAATAAATCTTCCCTGTAAACAAACTGAAAATATACACACAAGTAGATAACACTGAAAATATCACACCAGTGCTCCACTTAGACTCAGAAAATGTGACCTTTTAAACTGTAACCTTAAAAATGTCCACAAAGGGCTTTAGTAATGGTACTGCTGGTATAATACTTCCTCAGTATTCCAGCTTTAATAAAGCAGTTCATTTTTTTTTGGAATACCAGTGTACTGGTTTATTAAGCGCTTTCCATGTTGGTGCCCATATTGTTTGTGCATATATATATATATATATATATATATATATATATATATATATATATGACTTCAGCGATGGAGCAATGCAGTGACTCAGCTGAGTTGGTTGACTGGACACTCACAACTTCCTGGAGCATACAGATGAATCGTCTCAAGAGTCAGTAGCAGCGACACAGTAAAGCCTCACTCACAAGTAGAAGAGATGGCTGATGTTGTGCTGGAGAATCTACTGTTTGCAGTTTCAAAGTGTCACCTGCACCGGGTGTATGAGTAGGGTTGCCACCCGTCCTGTAAAATACGGAATCATTCCATATTTGTAAATTAAAAGTTGCCTTCCCTATTGAACCGATATGCTTTATTCCGTATTTTTATCAAAGGGGGTGAAATAAGGTTGATCTGAAACAGCGAGATATGTGTGAATGAAAAGTAAACTCTGCTGCTCTCTCTCAGCCTGTCTGTCAGCAGTGTGTGTGTGAGTGATGGGTTGTTCGCGAACGAAACGGCTCTTAGAGTCAACTCTTTGAAGGGAACGATCAGAGTCAGCTTGTGTCTGGGAGCCAGATTCGTTTTTTTTAACCTTTTTTTCTGTTGAAGTCGCACAGGATTGGACAATTACACTATGTATGTGTGTATGTGTGTGTAGGGGTGGAGGTCATAATATTAGTATTAACTATAATTGTTGCATGCATACACACAGAGAGAGAAGATACAAAAAGACAACTCTCTGCATATGACAATAAATGACATACAAGTATAAATAAATAAATGCACATATAAATAACTGAATAAATAAATAAATCCACACAAGTAATTTCATAGACAAAAATACATTTTGTCATGAAAAAGGACATCTAATTCCACATTTCCATGCATAAAAATGATTTGAGCTGCATTTTTACATTTATTTAATGTACATCACTGATGAATCAACATTATTGTATTGACGTACATATAACTGCAAGTCAGTTTGCAATGTGCTACCTTTGAACTTGTGTCTGTGGGGGGTCAAACAAAGCTGTCAACTGCATGCCAACAACTCTGGTAAAACTGCTAACAAGCCAGAAAATATCAATAGAAATTAAAATCACACAAAAGTATTTCTTTATGCTACTGAGTGCTACTGCTACTACACGTGTCAATTAGCTTGCCCCTCGTCATAGCGGAACAGGGGACTATAGTCAGTCAGTCAGTCAACACCAGTTAACACCAGAACTCAATAGTCACCGAAATCATCAACAAACCTTCTTTGCGTCCACTCAGGCCTGAGCCAGATGTTTAATGACATTTCTCCACAAATGAGAAAAGCACTGCGAAACCGGATCCAGCAGAGGAACCGAGGAACCACAGAGGGAAATTAGAACCTACACGCTCACAGGCCTCATTTACTACATTAACTTAATATACAGCCATCCCCACAGAGGAAGCAAAGGCCAACAACACATTCTAGAAAATAACAATTGGAAAATAAACATGTCCCTCTGTCAGAAAAAAGCCTCCTCACTGCTCTTTATATTGTGAGATTTCTTAATGAAAAGACAAAAAAAAAAAAAAAAATTTGACATAAAATAACACAAACCTGCATGAAAACATTTTGCTTTACTTTAGTTGGCATTTTGTTGTTTATCATTGACTCACAGGTGTGACTTATAGCCCATATTATACATTTTTATTTTTCTTTATACCAATTTATGACGGCTGTCTTTTATATGTTAAAATAGTCAGAATTCATGTTTATGATCACTTACCACCCTTACAATTAATCAGACTGAACCTTTATGACTGAAATATGCCAATGAGCTCTGTTCTGATTGGCTGGGTCTAAACTCCTGCTGAATAGTATGTAAATATGTTGACTGCTGTGACATCATAAAAGGGAATTTGAAACCGGGCTGTTTTTACACTTTAATGTCCTATTTCTGATAAAGGGGACAATGGGCAGAGCCATATATTTACCTGAAGACTTACCTGTATGTAAATACAATACTTACCTTGTACTGGACAGTAGAGCAGACCTCAGTATACCAAAAGACTAAGAACAGGTCCAGCTTACCTTTATGCTGAGTGAAGGATCCATAGTCAGTATAAGAGAAGGGGGACCAAGGATAACAGAACATACCTGGAAGGATAGAAGAAGTGTTAGCAACCAGATTAAAGAATAGCTGTATAAATATAAGATTAAGATCAACCAATTTAGCCAATGTGATTTTTCACACAACGGAATTTGACCTCCGCATTTA
Organism: Crenuchus spilurus; assembly: GCA_036984385.1. Lineage (NCBI taxonomy): Eukaryota > Metazoa > Chordata > Actinopteri > Characiformes > Crenuchidae > Crenuchus > Crenuchus spilurus. The sequence continues at coordinate 9,209 of BRDA01073728.1, read as the reverse complement.
ACCCATTAGTGCAGTGAAACACACACACACACACACACACACACACACACACACACACACTAGTGAACACACTAGGCTGTGGGAATTTGTGCCCAAAGCCCTTATCCACCGGCGCCCGGGGAGCAGTTAGGGGGTTAAGTGCCTTGCTCAAGGGCACTTCAGTCATGTCCTGTCTGGGGATCGAACAAGGCAAGGCTGAACATGTTCCAAGAATAATGTACCGGCAATGTAACAATGATTATAAGTTCAGTGATTATAAAGTCCTATCTTTTTATCACCCACAATGGTTTCATCCAGGGTGGGGCTAAGCATGTATAAGAGTACCTGAAACAATCATTGGGAGTTCAGTCCTACCTGTTAGAGAGAGTAGGCACATGAGGAACAGGAGCTACTCAAACCTTGTGGTAGAGCAGCATAATTATACTTGAGTTGCAGCAGAGACAGGAATTGATTTTACTTACCATATATTTTCATTTGTCTCAGTGTTTTCTTTGTATGTTTATGTAAATATTTGTGTAAATAAAACTGCACTGTTGGGGATACTTCTGTATCTTTGAGTATCATTATGCCAAAGGAAGCTGCCTAAATGTTTGGACAACACTGACCGGTGACTCTGTGTCTACTTACTCGAGGGGTTCAGCAGGGCAACATCACAGTGGACAGTGGGTGGAGCTACAGGAGAGATGTTTTTGATAAAGTTGACAGGGGGGAAGAATTTGTACATGATTTCTATTAGAAATGAATAACTAAATTCAGAAGAAGACCAATACGGGATATTATAGATTACAGGAATTAGAGAGGTTTAATTATTTGTATTAATATTTCAAAGGTTATACAGCGCTACAGACAACAGATGAGTTCTACACAAAGTGTATTTCTGGTGTACGTGTGAATGCAGTAATGGAAGCCATTAGAATGTGTTTCATAAAAGATTTCCTGATGGTTTTAGTTGGTGATTATCTCTGAATAAGAAGAGCAGTACAGATGTTAACAGGCTGCTTTAGTCTTACATACTGTAACACTGTCTGGTGTCAGGTTACCATGGAAATACAACAAGATTTTCCTTGTGTTCAGTAGGAGGAAGGTATTGACACCCACACAGTAAATGTGGGTAAAGGTTTTAGCGCTTTTTCACAGCTCAGCTCGGTGACCTTGTGTGTGCTGCTCTCTGACACACAGTTGCACAGACAGCATAAGTCAATGCATGCTCATTCACATTCACTCAGTGCTGCTGATCTCTCTGCAACTCTCAGTCACTCTCTGTACCACCATGTACCAGTGTGTGTTTATTCACCATCACCATAAGGCACAAGTATACACAGTCATACACAGTCATACACAATTGTACACAAGTATACACAGTCATACACAAGTGTACAAAAGTATACACAGTCATACACAGTTATACACAGTCATACACAAGTGTACACAAGTATACACAGTCATACACAATTGTACACAAGTATACACAGTCATACAGTCATACACAATTGTACAAAAGTATACACAATCATACACAAGTGTTCAAAAGTATACTCAGTCATACACAGTTATACACAGTCATACACAAGTGTACACAAGTATACACAGTCATACACAGTCATACACAAGTGTACACAAGTATACACAGTCATACACAAGTGTTCAAAAGTATACAGTCATACACAGTTCTGCACAGTCATACGCAATTGATTGATTGATACACAAGTGTACAGTTATACAGTCATACACAGTTATATACAGTTATACACAGTCATACACAAGTATACAGTAATACAAGTATAAAAAGTTATACACAGTCATACACAGTTATACACACATACATACATGTACACAAGTATACATAGTCCTACACCATTATAAACAGTCATACACAATTACACAGTTATATACAAGTATACTCAGTCATACAGAAGAGTCGGTTATACACAGTCACACACAAGTATACACAGTCATACACAAGTAGAAGGGTAGACATTTTCCACAGCAGGCAAGAGCTGGATTGAGCACTGCCTGTATGAGTGGGAGCTATCACATTTGCTCCCACCATGAAAGTAGTGCACGAGGAAGACCTTGTGGGCTCGGATGATGAGATTGAGTTAGATCCAGATGTGTACCTTCAGTGCCTCAAGCTTCTTGCCTCAGATGATCCAGCTAACTGGCTGCGGCAGTCAGAGTGCAAATGCACTGCGGAGGACTACACCCAAAAGTGGCACAGACGCAGAGCTCTGAAGAGCAGGGGTATGGAGCAGCTTGTGTTAGCCTCTGTCATGATGGCTCGCTGCTCAACAGCAGAGAAGACAACATTAACACAGCGGGCCAAGACAACATAATGGGCCACTATGACACAGCACCTTACCATAAGGCAGCAGGCCTCCATGATGCCATGTGTCATCATGATGGAGCATGTACCATAACAGAGCCATTTGGTACTGTAGAGTGTGCTACCGTGTCAGAGCTGGTAACTACACGAACCATATTCCCTCTCCAGCTTGAAACCTCTCTCTCCCTCCATCCTGTCACTGTGATCACGCTCACACTCCAGCTAGCCATGGAAGTCATGCCCTCTGCTGTCACAGAGGCCACATCCTCCCTTCCTGCTGTCACTGAAGCCTCCTACTCTCCCCTACCATTTATAGAGGCCACACCCTCTGCTTCTTCTGTCACAGAGGCCATGCCCTCCACTCCTGCTGTAACAGAAGCCACATCCTCTGCTCCTGCTGTCATGGAGGCCATGGTCGCGGACAGGAAATCCACTCCTTCCATTGTGTTGCCTCCAGTGGCCATGTTCCTGGCTGTGGCAGCACCGGAGGCTGCTTCTCTTTACACATCAATGGTCAGGACGACAGCTACCTGTGCTACGTTAGCTGTGCTTCTTCTGGGTGGTCACAGCTGCTCCACCCTTCTCTGCAGCAGCCCAGAGGACAGCTGCTCACCCCTTCCAGGCAGGTACAGCTGCTCTTTCCCTCATCACTACAGCCAGCAGAGCTGCTTGCCCTTTCCAATCAGTCACATATGTTTGCCCCACATCTCAGCAGCCAGGAGAGCTGCTTTCTTTTATCTGGATGTGTTTGCCTTCCATTTTCATCCAAGCCTCACATGTACACAGTCATACAGTCATTCACAAGTATACACAGTCATACATAAATGTAAACAGTTACATACACTCATACACCAGTATTCACAGTCATACAGAAGTGTACAGTCATAGACAAAAGTACACAGTTGTGCACAGTGACACACAAGTGTCGACATTTATATACAGTCATACACAAGTATACTTAGTCATACACAAGTGTACACAGGTATACACAGTCATACACAAGTGTACAGAGTTATATACAGTCATAAACAATTGTACACATTTATAGACAGTCATACACAAGTGTACACAGTTACAGCGCCCTCCATAATTATTGGCACCCCTGGTTAATAAGAGTTCTTTGGCTTCTAATAAATTCTTTTTTAAGAAAAATAATAATAATGCAAAAAAAGAGAAAAATCTAAGCTTTAATTCAAGTGACTTTATTTGGTGGGAAAAAAATCACACATTAAGAAATGAATATTTTGTGCCTTGTGAACCATTTTTGAGTAGATATGGCCACATGTTTAGGGTCATTATCTTGCTGAAAGTGATGACCCATCTTCAGCTTTCGGGCTGAGGCCACCAGATTATGATTCAAAATGTCCTGATATTTCAGAGAGTTCATGATCCCATGTTTCCTTACAAGGTTCCCAGGTCCTTTGGAGTAGAAACAGGCTCACAGCTTCACCAATCCTCCCCCCATATTTAACACTGGGCATGAGGTGTTTTTCTGCATGCTCATCCTTAGTGTTACGCTTACAGTGTTTGTTGCCAAAAAGCTCTATTTTGGTCTCATCTGACCAAAGCACACAGTCCCAGTTAAAATCCCAGTACTGCTTGGCAAACTCATTTACGCTCATGAGTATAACTCAGAAAAAGCTTTCTTTGTGCATGCCTCCCAAACAGCTTGTTGGCATGTAGATAGCGCCTGATGGTTGTTTGGGAGACCTCGTAACCCCAAGATGCTACCATTTGATTTAATTCTCTTACAGTGAGCTTTGGAGAACTTTTTTTTCTCTTACCATCCTTCTCACTGTGCATGGTGGCAAGATACACTTGCATCCTCTTCCAGGCTTGTTTGTCACAGTTCCAGATGTTTTGAACTTTTTGATGATTGCTCTGACTGTAGATAAGGGCATCTACAGGTGAGTGGCTGTTTTCTTGTAGCCATTGGCTGATTTATGAAAGTCAACACACATCTGCATTACTTGAATAGTGTGTTCTCTTGTCTTTCCCATGTTTAAGAGTAAGTGAAATAGACCTCTGTGTAACACCACATTTATACACCAGGGAAACAGGAAGTGATAAATTACTAATTAAAGGTTCCTAGATACTTTGGTCCACTTTATAAACTACAGTAGAAATAACATAAATGGTTCAAATACATTTATTTCCAAGAAATAGTTAAGGGTGCCAATAATTGTGGAACAGGTCATTTTATGTGAAATAATAATTTTTTAATCAGGATTTTTTCTTTATTTTTAATTTTTTCACTTGAGTTGAAGGTTGCTTTTTTTCTAAACCTTTTCAGAGTGAGATTATTCTTCTGCAATAAAAAAAAATATTTATTTTAAGGCTTTTAACACATTTTAACTAAGGGTGCCAATAATTATGGAGGGCGTTGTATATACACACACAATTATTCACATTCATACAGAAGTGTAGACATTTATACACAGTCATACACAAGCATACAGTCATCCATGAGTATACACAGTCATAAACAATTATACAGTTATATAGAAGTGTACACAGTCATACACAGTCATACACAAATGTATAGTTACACAGTCATCCACAAGTATACACAGTCATAAACAAGTAAACTGTACAGTCATACAAAAGTGTACACAGTCACACAAGTGTACACAGTTATAGACAGTCATACACAAGTGTACACAGTTATACACAGCCATACAGAAGTGTACACATTCATTCAGAAGTGTACACAGTTATAGATAGTCATAGACAAGTGTACACAGTTATACACAGGGGTTAAAGTGGGCCGGAACGGTCCGGTACTGCGTTCCGGCACCTCAAATAAATTAATAAATTATTAATATTCATATCAACGATCGTGCGATGCTGTTAAACATCGCACGTGCAGTTTTTATATAGGCTACAGTCTATGGTGTACAGTCTGGCTCTTCTTCTCCCTCTTCATTGTGATGTTTATCAAATTAAAACTGATATTATCTCCTTCACAAAACTAATATTATCTCCTCCTAGATGCTATTGGCCTGTCTTCAACCAGTCACTTAGCCTAGAAATCTAGACGTCCCTAGCGGCAGGTTTGTGCAGTGCTAGGCAACCATTTCCAGTGTTCGTTCTCCTGAGCTGATGCCACCGGTGTTTCACGCATTTAGAACAAAGTGAGTCGATGTTGCAGGGGCGTCGCCAGACATATTTTACTGAGGCATTGATCTGCAGTGCCCCAGTATAAATTTCACCAGTAAAAAATCACTTCAGAGTTTTAGGTATATGTAGAATACACTACAAAATGCGCACATAGCTACTTAATATAGTAATTCATTGCAATTCTATTCACTTGACACAATATCCACATGGCTACTTAATATGATAACAACTTCCTGAATACTTATATAATATCATATATTATTTTTATCTTGATTGAGTCAAACATTATTACTCCTGTAGATGGACATCAGAAAGTTTTTTGCTTGCAGCAGGAATAAAGCAGCAAGGAGAAATGAGAGATGAGCACCTGGCTAGGCTACCTCAACCTGTGTCTATGACATTAACGCTACGTTAGCTAACGTTATTCCTTGTAGCAAAACAGCTGAATTAACATTAGCAGTACAGACAGTGACTTTTGTTAGAAATGGCTAAAGTAATAAGGCTGGGAAACCCAAAGCGGTGACGGGAATATCCAGTGAGTTGGCGTTAACAGTGGTATCATGCTGGTTGGGACTTCTACGTCAGTGATGAATATGAGAGAGCTTGTGTTGACTACATAATCCAGAAATACTGCAGTGGTTCAAACTCAAATGGTGCACCTTGATGTTTGCAAATGTGGGTACATTTTTCCTTAATCATCAAGTCGTGACCCAAAATTTTAAACCATTCAAATTTATTTCACAGAAAAAAACACACAGTAATATGGACTGTCTTGTCAGTCTTTTTGCCTTTACAACTGGCTAAAATACTCTTGTTTCCAGAAAAATGACAAAAAATATATTTTTGCTTGTACCAGTAGTGGTTTACAAGTCTAGAGTAAAGTTCACAAGTATACCAAATTTTAAAACCCAGTGCTGAACTACTAATTCCTTTTTACATGGGTGTAAACGTTTGTAGTTCCACGTGGTAAACTCAAACTTGGTGACGTCATAAAGACCTAATACATCAGTTGTGTTCGAGAGAGTATAAGTAGTGACTGCATCTTCAGGGTTGGTCGTACTATGGTGACAATTGCGGTTGAGTGACCTATAAGGGCAGTGGCGAAACCCAAAGGGTCGGAATAATGAAATCGGTAAAGATTGTTTTCAGTGACAGACATGAC
>BRDA01073725.1:1159-31067 GCA_036984385.1 Crenuchus spilurus | reverse complement strand
TATATATGTATATATATACTGACTAGGGATGGAAATTACGTTTTCTGAAGAAAATTGTCTAAAACCTTGCAAAATGAAACATTTGCTCAAATACCAAACATGGTTCTTCATTTCTCTAAATGATTATAAAATTTGTAAATAAGCTATTTCCCAAAATAAGTCTTGTAGTTAGTCAGGAATTTATGTCTATATTTTAATAAGTTGGTTTGACATCATTAGGTTTAATAATAACATGAGTTTAATGTGAGTGTCATTTGCTTCAGACACTGAAAAATTTCACATTTCTTCTGGTAATTGTGAGTCGGTCTCTCAAACACAAAGCTAAGTGGCTATATTCTGCCTTCATCATAACAAGTGTAGATTAGTAAAGGTTGAGCTTGTAGTTTGTGTTATTTTTCCATTTCAGCCCCAAACTGTAACTGGGCTGGTGAATCTGTTTTGTTAACTGGTGAGGAAAGGCACAATTATGAATGTCCAAAACGGTAACCACGTCATTAAAAACACCATTGTTCTGTATGAATTATTCGTTTTTTTCACTTATTTATTTCTACTCTTAAACTCTTAAAGTTTGATATTTGCCATTTTTCGACTGAATAATTTTTGTTGCCAAATATTCAGTGAATCTCTAATGTATATACAGTATACAGTATATATATATATATATATATATATATATATATATATATATATATATATATGATGTTTAATGATGAAGATACACTTGAGTACCTCCAATAAGCTTCTTCTCCAGAGTTAGTGATTGGCTCGTACTCTGCTCTGTGATTTTCACTGCTTGGGACATAATCATAACCTGTGGAGATTATGTGGTTGGGAAGTAATGGTCTAATTTAACACAGAGTATTTAACATTAAATTCTCCATTCTCCACTTTAGTCTATTAGTCTGAGTTCCCCCATGCTGCACGTTAATGCTAATTCCAAATGAATTTGGAAAGTGAATAGGCGAGGCTACCAGCCATCAGAGACCGACTATTGAAAAGTGCTGGACTGGATTCAAATGACCTTGTAAGGGGTTCATATATATATATATACACTGTATATAGTATGTGCTACCAAATGCTGCTATATTCTATTCCCTCAGGACAGCCTTCTTTAGTGAATATTCATTACCATTTTAATTGGTTGCTAAAAGATATACATAATTATGAGTTTGCTGGCAGGAGAGTATATGTTTAAACACTGTCTTGTTCTACTAAACAGCTGTATACCCGCTCATACACATGCATCCTCTCCCCGGTGTTGTGAGTAAAGATCTGAATCAGGAACGAAGTAGGACAGATGAGCCATCTCAGCAGTTCAAAGTCTTTCCTTTTTTCCTCTCAGTACCAGTGGCTGGAAATGATTGTAGCATGAAGTGGAGATCATCCATTAGACATGCTTTAACAGACACACTTCACTCAACTGTCACATTACTGCTTTCCTTTTGGGCTGACCAGAAGTGTCTACAACTTTGCCGACGGCATTTTCTTTCCTTTTTCACACTTTGAGCCCCAAAAATTAAGTGACCACCATAAAATATAAATTCTGAAGAGATGTATGGATTCTTTCTACATTCAAGGCTCTAAAGTGACAAAGTTTAAACAGCTCGTAATTGACCTCTGGTTCTGAGATTGAACCTTAGATGACAAGAAGGAGAGATGGTTCTTCTGAAGAGAGGAGAGCCAAGCATATCCTTTATTCACCTTCAGACTGTTTAATCTGATGTGCAAGTAAATGCTATATTTTATAATAACCTGGACATTTTTTATGTCCCCTAAAATGACTTACAATTTGGTAATACAACCTCAGATGAACAGCAACACAAGACAAATTACACCATATCATTATTTATTTAACAACAAAATGAACAAAATGCAGAAGCCATGTGTGAAAAATTAAGTACACTCTTACTGCTTAGATTGGAACTAAGAGAGTAACTGTCAGTCAGGTCCTGCTAATCAAATGTACTTGATTAACTGCTCATCAGCAAATGTGAAGACCTCTATTTAAGCCAAAGTTTTGACAATTTACTAGGCTGGAACATTCAGGTGTGCAACACAATGCCAAGGATTAAAAATATCAACACTATCATAGAGAAACAATTGTTGCTGCCTATCAATCTTAAAAGGGATATAAGACCATCAAGTCCATCATTCTATGGAGAAAAAGATTATTCACAAGTGAAAACATTCAAAACAGTCTTCCCAGGAGAGGACGTCCCAGCAAATTCACTCCAGATTGGTCAGACTGTACAATGCTCAGATAAACTGTTAAAAAACCCTTTTTAACAGACTCTTCTGGCCTCATCCTTTTAAATATTCAAATTCATTACAGTACAATTAGAAAAAGAGTGAACAAATATGCCTTGTTTGGAAGGGTTGTCTTCTTTCTAAAAAGATTGTGGTAGCTCGACTTAAGCTTGCAAAGTTACATCTGTACAAACCACAAAACTTCTGGAACAAAGTCCTTTGGAGACTTGGAAATGTTTGGTCATAATGCACAGCGCCACTTTTGGTGAAAACCAAACAAATCATATCAGCATGAACACCCCATACCAGCTGTCAGGCACAGTTGTGGAGGGGTGATGACTTGGGCTTGTTTTGCAGTGACAGGGCTTGGGCAACTTGCAGTCACTGAATGGACCATGAACTCCTTTTTATTCCAAAGTCAAATGTGAGGATATCTGATTTCTAATGCTGGGATGGGATTGCATCATGAATCAGACAATGATCCCAAGCACACCAGCAGAACAGCTGATAAAGAAAAGGATCAAGTTGTTCCAATGAGTCTCCTTATTACAGAGCCAGTACTGACCTTCTGCTGTACATAAGGACTCAAGATCCTATTTCTTCTTCTGTTCAGCCTCATTTGGCCTTTTCCAAACATCCCAACATTTATCCAGAAAACTCCTGCAGCAGGAGCAGAGATGTAAAAGCAGTTCTTTAATTGCTGAATGGCTTCAGCTTTGCTAGTTTCTAAGTGTTGTTTGGAAAAGGAGAAAGGGAGGGTCTGTTCTCATGAGTGTGATCAGTGCTGACTTTGATGGTGTGTTTATGCAACGTCTCAGCAGCTCTTTTTAGACGTTATATAGCAGAGCAGCGTTGAGGGAACGAAGAAAACTCAGCAAAATATATCTGATCAAGCTAATTATTCCACATCCAAAGACTCTACACCACCAAATTGGACCGTGCCGACTCTGAAGTTACTGTTTTTTGGAGAGAAAGTTTTAGAAGAGTCTCTTCAGCTCAAGCAAATGCTGTTTCATCAGAAGTGGTAATGAATTGGCATGAGTGGGCTATAAGGCTTTCATAAGTTTTATTTTAAAAGGAATGAGATATTTATTTAAGCTGAGCCAAAGTAATACAGTATAGGAACAAATTAACAGACATTTGAACCTCAGATGCTCTGCAGTCATGGCGTCAAACTGGACCAATGAATCAGCATCGACTAGTTAATGCTTATCTGTGTTCATATGTAAAGATACTCCCATGTTTCTTAAAAGACAGGGTGAGTGGAGTCAATGACACTTCTAAAACATTCATTAAAGCACAATCTTATACTGTTATGTTCACTAAAGGTACTGAAGAAGGAAATTTCAGGGTTCCACCACAGTTACCGGAAAGTTACTGACCCAGTGACCTTCCAGTAACTTTTTTAGCTTCTATAATAGCCATAATAACTGACAGAGTCTAAGCTTGATACCTGGCTTCCCATGAAAACCTTTCTGAACATCAAAGTGCAAGTAAAGCTTCCTTTTCCTGCTCATAGCCAGATATGCCAACAATCCAGCAGAACAGCAAAGCTAAGGAGTCAGTTGAGACTTCTTTTTCTGCATGAGTTTCAATACATTTCTAATGAACTGCACAGCTACAATGAAAGCCTGGCGTCTTATGTTCTTATACACGCCGTACTCCATTTCAGTGAATGAAAAGCTCTGAAATGTATTTCTAGCTATTTTTGTGCAGATATTCAACACTTTCCTTCATAGTCATCAGAGCCCTTTTCATGTTTTTGCTTATTGGAAAACCTCATTAACTGATGATATGTGGTCACTTCTGCAACTGAAAACATGAAAACTCTGTACACTGTATGTCCAAATGTTTGTGAACACCCCTTCTAATGAATGCATTCAGCTAAGTTAAGCTGATATATGTATTAAATGCACACACACAGCTTGTCTAGTTTCTGTAGAGAAGTACTGCCAATAGAATAGGACTAATCATGGACCTGGGGAAGCAGTGGAGCTGTGTTCTCTACTCCATCCAGTACTTTTGGCATGAGTTGGTGGAGTTGGGGATGAAGTAAAGTGAGGATCATCCAACATCTTGACCTCACTAACACTCTTGTGGCTGAATGCAATCAAATCCTCTTGTAGAAAGTAAGCAGGTGTCCCAATAATTGTGTTTCATAACAATTCTAAGCTCTTCTTACTATTTCAGTCTGTTCTTCTGCATAATCTATGTCAACCATTAAGACCAGCAGGCAGTGTCCTTCTCTCTGGACCACTGTCCTGTTTGGCTGAAGCTTTTGAGGTCTCCTTCCCTGGAGCTCCATATTAATGAGAACTCCAGTGTCTTAATGTTTCATGAGGGGCCCTTTTAATTTTTAAGCAGTTGAGAGTAATTGTTGTGTAATCACATGCCGCTCGCCTTAATTATTGATGTGCCAGGATCTGGAGAGGCTCTGTGGAGGAGGAAGAGATGAAGGAAGGAAGCAGTGATGGGCGGAGATGGTGAGAGGACAGTGTTGGCTTTAGGGATGGATGGACAACAAGACAACAAGAGACATTTCCTCTTCTGTCATACAGGCTTTAAAGTCCTTTAAAGTCCTTTAAAGAATGCAGTCTGTCAGGCCATGTTTGGTGTCTGTGTGAGCTGTACTCTGAAGCTTTGAGGTTTAGCATTATGCTAATTGCTTGAATAAATCAACACATAATGGTCTCAAATTCTGTTGAGATGTTCAGAAATCTCAAATAAGTGTCATTATATGGTTTCAGTTTCAATTTCTTTTTGTTATGTCCATAATTGTCTATTATACTACATTATTTGTGTGTAAATGTTGATTATGTTTAGGTTAGCTGAAAAGCTAGCATTGCTAACAAATGCTAGAACTCAAACAGCCTTACTGAGTTTTGTAAAAATACTTCACCAAAACTTCTCTTGCCTGCTCAAACCTCATCCAAATCATAATGAAGATCTCACAGACTATTCAATGTGGTTTTGGACACAGTATGACTATCCAGTATTCTGTGTGACCTTCATTAACATCTGGATGAGTTTTAAAAGGAGGTTTTGTTGTATTTTTACAGAAACAACAGTTCTGTATAGATGACTTGCGTCTTCAGTTCTAAAGAGGCTAAATTTGGACTACAAAGATGTATTGGGAAAATATGTAAATATGACTCCTAGATGAAGTATGTCAATTAAGACAGTTGGAAAATGTCATATAGACACAAATAATAGTAGTGTGCTATGTCTATTTGAGATTACCAGTGCTAATTGCTGGTATATAAGCTTCCAGTACTTGTTAGCTGCATTAGCATCCAGTGTAACCAAACACGTCTTGGCTGGTGGGCTAAATTTGGTAGAAACTGTTGAAATAGGATTTGAAAGTAGTAATTCAGCCAAAAAGTAGTATTAGGCAAATGAGGTCATGCTAACAGGCTTCTCAGCACCAGTTTTTGTCCATTGTCAACGTGTGCATTCTTAGTGTCCCTTTAATAGGCTCACAGCAGCAGGAATGTGCCTTCGTACTTCTGTATATTAAAGCTGGCTAAGAATTACACACTTTTGCCCTTATTGGATTTCCCATTAGCGTTCAACACAGCATGCTGTCGCAGGCAGAGGATTCATTCTCCATCTTTATGGCTTTTCCCTGCTGCACAAAAACAGCCTCCAGTGGGCTCTACATGGAGTTTGCTAATCAGATATGTCCTCCTAATGTGGGCTAATACAGCAACACCCCTCTATTATTAAAAAAAACCCTTCAAATCACCTTGTTTTAGGCAAAATTATCATTAGTAAATATCTTGAATATTTGACTGAATGATTTAATCATTGGGCGGCACGGTGGCTTAGTGGTTAGCACGTTCACCTCTCAGTGCTGTCTTGGGTTGAGTTTCCATGTTCTCCGCGTGTCTGCGTGGGTTTCCTCCGGGGACTCCGGTTTCCTCCCACAGTCCAATAACATGGAGGTCAGGTGGATTGGGTACTCTAAAATTGACTGTGTGTGTGTGTGTGTGTGCACCCAGCGATAGATTGGCACCCTGCCCTGGGCTTAGTTGAATAGTGTAATGCCCTGCCCTGTGCCCAGTGAGGGAGTAGGGGACTAACTGCGACCCTGATAAGGATTAAGAGGTTGTGATGATGGATGGATGGATGATTTAATCATTAATCATTAATAGAAATAAAATCGGGTGAACCAGACTGACACTGAACAATGATGAAGCAAGTCTTCAAATTTGTCTCTTCAAACTATAACTGTCCAGACTGTGCTCTTCTCTGTGGTTCTTTCTGGATGTGGAAATTGGATAATAAAAAGCATGACAGGAAGTCCTGAAATTGGTGTTTGAACTTTGGTGTTGGAGACTTTAAATAAATGGATCTTGAACCAAATCAAATCTCAGCTTTCACTAGAAGCCCAGATAATCAAAATGAAGATCTTTTTTTAAAAATTATTATTATGAACGTTACACTTATATAGCTCCTTTCTTGATACCCAAGGATGCTTTACAATCGACACACTTCATTTGTACACACTCAACCACACACACCGACAAGAAGCGGCAGCCAGTCGCGCACAGTGTACTCTCAACCGGAAGCAATCGTCCACCTGGAGGACTGCATCAAGCAGTAGGGGGATCACCCAGGACAGAGTGGCAACCACATCTGGGCATACATTAGGGCTGGGACGATATGGCCTAAAATCATTGCGACATGTTGAGCAGTTCACCTCGATAACGATAAATGGACGATAATACCTGATACACACATACCCCAAAAATAAAGAATATGAAGAACATAAGAAGAACATAAATACTTCACAGCCAGTTATGTTAATGGTACAATTCCCTTTTTATTACCACTTTAATTAACTTTAAAGCATAAATAAATGAAGAAAATGTGAACTTTTCTTAACAGTTATTGAACAATTAACCACAACTGAACAAGTTTAGAAGTATAAAATAACATAACTTGCCTGTAAATACAAAGTATTAAAAATACAATCTCTTACAAAAAAACTTCTAAATATAGATATCACAAAGAGCTTGCATCAATTGAAATGGTCACATTTTTTTGTTGTCAAGTAATTATTTGTAAATAAAATTAAATAAATTTCACATTTGCAATTTGGAAAAGTAAACAATGAGTTGTGCAAATGTAATGTCATCATGTGCACAAGCTTATCGCTCTGCGTTGTGGACAACATTAGATGATTGAACAAACACAAAATATAACAGTCAGCCCCCAAAGATAACTTCATTAAGATGTGCACACTTACTGACTGCCATGTGCAGCTTAAGTTTACACTTAACATCTCTTTGCTCAACATCGTTCTTGCTAAACCCAAAATGTTGCCAAATGAGTGATGACGCATTTCTTTTGGAAATGAGCTGCTGCTCTTCCTCCTGCACCAGCTCTGCCGTCATCGCTTCAGCATTTGACATTTTCTCCTCCATGTTCTCAACTTCACCATCACTTCTTCTTACTGACTGGACGGGGTGGAGTCACATGATTCCAGACTGCATGTAGGGCCAGCATTGCCTGTAGTTACGTGACTACAGGCTGCCCTACAGACAGCACGGAGAACAGCAGGAAAACGACTTTTCTTTTCATTTTTTTTGAAGACACTGAAAATACCGGCATGGGCAAAATGACCTCGGTTATCATCATAAATTTCGGTATCGGCAAATTTTAGGTTTATCGCCCAGGCCTAGCATACATGCATCAACACAGAGACATACACATTCACACAGGGTAATTTTTTTAGAGTAAACAATTCACGTGAGCTCCATGTTTTTGGACTGTGGGAGGAAACCGGAGTCCCCGGAGGACAAATTAAAAACTTTGGTGCATGCTGTCCACCTGCCTGCCCCCCTAAACAATCCCGACCTTTTCTTTATAATGAGTGCACGGAAGCTTTAAGATGTTGGACAGGATATCATTGTTTGCAGTGTTTATGCATTCATAGTGGATGAGAATTATGCCAGATAACTCAGAGTCATGAAACTCCGCTGAAATGCAGTAATCAGCTCAGTGCTGTTATTCATTTGAATGCTTCGCTGCTTGAATGGAACATTTGCAGTTAGTGCCATAGTTCACCTGAAAATTACATGCTAAGATGGGCCTGTAATGGCTGAATGAAGTTGTAACCTCCAATTAGCATCACACATTTGTGCAGATTCACACCATCCTTGGTTTCTATTGCAATGAATGGGAATTAATTTCAATAGGAAACATAAGATTTTGTGTTATATGTAAACCCTGGCTTTTATCTCTGTATACTGTAAGTCCTTAGTTTGTGTCTTAATGCACTTCTGAAAGGACAGTTACAGTTTCATCTGCCTACAGAATGGACAGAAGGAGTAGGTCATGTCCCAAGTTATAGGCATTAACTTGAAATACACAAAATGAGTCCAATATACAATCCTAAATACGTTATATAATAAGTGTATTCTGCACAGCTTCACCTGAGAGGACTTCACTCCAACTTTTATGAGGGTGCATGACCCCCCATCCTCTTATGTAGTCTTAACATTCTGTTCACCCTCCTTGTCCTGAAAAATGGATCCACCTTCACTAAATTCCTAAAATTAAACCACTTCTTTGAATTTTAAGCCCTAAATCCATTTTACATGAACAAATAATTTGTCTTTCATTACAAATTTCATGAATATCTGAGTTTTCTCTCACTGAGATTGTATGTAATCAGTGGATATGTTTTCATTAGGGAATCATCTTAATGAAAATTTTAGTCCAAAACCCAAAACTGAACAAAACGAAAAATACTGAACACGGTCTTGTCGTTAGCCAGGAATTAATGTCTGTATTTTAATAAGTTGTTTTGACATCATTACAACTAATAACATAATAAACATAACAATATTTTATTATTATTATTATTATTATTATTATTATTATTATTATTATTATTATTATTATTATTATTATTATTGTTGTTGTTGTTGTTGATAAAAATACTGATTATGTGTAAACATTACATTTTAGTGAGAGCCTAAGAAATGTGGAGAAAATAGCTCTGGAAAGTCTTTTAGAAGGTTTTCTCTCCTGGCAAATATGGTGGCGGGTCATTTTTGACCCATACTAGAACACAAAGGTTAATGTTTGCCATTAGAGACTCCTCTAGATCCCATTAGAAAAGTATTGAATCCATCAGCGTCCAGTAGACTCTTTACATTCTTTAAATTTTGACATCAGGTCATCAGAAAACCTTTAACTACCTTTTAGAATCCATTGCAAAACCAAGAGAAACATTATTACTTCTGTGGGTTCTTCAGCAGGATCAGTGCCCCCTATGGTTGGCACCCATGGCCTGTTTGTTGTGTGACGTTAGAATGAGTGACACCATTAGCCTCAGTACAAGACTGAGTAAAAGGGTTCATTGTTCCTTCTTTCCACACTTCTCCATTAGGTGATCCAAATGTGGACTTTAGAAGTGAAAAGATATCCATCATCCCCAGTTTGACAGGTTTTAAGGGGGACATTTAGTCTAACCGTGATCCCAATTTTAAAGGTTCTAAGTGCAACTTAGTCTAACCATATACGTTTGGGAGGTTGTAAAGGTTACTTAGTCAAATCAAATCAATCAAATCAACTTTATTGCCATATCACATTTCATTGATGTACACAAATATACATAAACAGTGCTTATTTACACATTACTAGCCCCTCCAAAATAAAAATATTGCACATGATGCAGCATTATTGCACATAGTTATAAATGCTATGATGTCATGTAAGTGAATTAGATGCTGTGATATATTATAAGTTATTTTATATACAATGCAGACATTTCTGTATATACGTGATGATTGTACAAATTCGGAGGATGTATAGGTGTCAGTCTGTGTGTGCAGGTGTGGATGTGCTGGACTTAAAGTTCAGGGAGTCTGTGTTATGAGCGTGAATGTCTAACCATGATACCAAGTTGGCATGTTCTGTAGGGGACGTTTACTATGAGTGTGGGGATGATGTGAAGAGATATGTGCACTTTTATTTACTTTATATATGTATATATATATTCTTCTTTCATCTTTTAAGTTTGATGTTGAGTTAATGGATGTTTAATCTATTCTTTCTGGACTTTTATAGTTTGATATGTTGATTGACCTGAATTTTTTAATCTGTAAAGCACTTAGAATGGTGGCGGTGTGAGAAAGGTACTATATGAATAAATGTGCCTTGCCTGTTTGTGTTGGTATCTGCTTCCTCGCGAGGGGGAGTAAAGTGATTCTTTTCGGATTACGACAGGCACCTGTGGGAGTGCCGCTGACGAGAGCAATGTAAACACGCTAGGCTGCAGTCTGTCCGTGTTTTAGTCAAGCCAAGCTAGCTCTTGCTGGGATGGGCTCCCAGATAGCGTTAGCGTTCCAGTCAGTCCCACGCTAGCACAGTAGGACGACGAGACTTGGCCCAAGCCAGAGCTTGACTAGTGGCAACACCTGTGCTCTCGGCCTGTAATGGACTAGCTGGCACAGACTCCTGAAGCCTAGAGCCTCTTGTCAGCAATTAGACACCTGTGTGGCTATGCATAGCCATGTACACTCTTCTACAATATGCAGACGCAAACATTTCACTGGCATCTTGTCAGCTGCAAGACAATTCCCCTTGGTTTATAACAAAACAGGGCATATGCTGCTCTGTCTGGGTATTGTTAGCCTAACAATCTCCCCTCTTAGCATACGTAGACGTGCGTAGAGTGAAGACTACCTGTTTAAAACCTCCTTTGTGATATTAGAATGGCCTCAAACGCCGCTGATTAGTTACAATGCAGTTTGTTTAAGTCAATTTGGGCTTGAAAATTGGGATTCCCTAAATGCTTCTTGTTCACAGCCCACTAGCATCCTACGTTGGACTTGTTTCTTCGCTCTACTGCCACGTTTTCATTTAATCTGGGGAAAGCTAGTGGGCGCCCAAATTGGAATCTTGGTAATTGGGTGTTTTTATTTTCACTTGCGCTACGTTTTTCCCTCCTGAATCAATAGAGAATGTAATCTAGCCCATGTAATAATGCATCGCAGTGAGGTCTGCAGAGTTAAGACTGGGGAAGCTTGTGTGGGACTGTAATGGATAGCAGTGGTTCAAGCATATGTGGGTTATTGTGGGAAATGTGCACACTGCCATGTTAGCTTAAGCTAGTTGTAGGCTCAGTGGGTTTGGAGTGGTGCTCAGGCACAGCAGGGGACATGTTTATATGGTTGATAGATTATACTGTACTTGCTCCCCAGTGGATCCAAAATTTTGGGATATCTCCAAATTTTTGGAGGTTGTATGACACCCCCTTTTGAGAAAACCATTAGATAAAATCAGGATAAACTCAAGTAATGGGAATTGACTTAAGGGTTATTACTAGAGTTCACTTGTTTTGTGTAGAATACCTACAGATCCATTAGAAAACCATTAGAGTCTAAATTTGTTCACAGGCCAATACACCAGTAGATCCTTTAAATCTTGGTATCAGACCAGTACTAGCTTTTGGAAACCACTGCAAAACCAACAGAGAGAGTTAATGAGTTCTGCAGCAGGGCCAGTGATCCTCGTGGTTGGCATCTATTGCCCCAAAAGACTGCTGCTGGTACATCTATTCAAGAAAGTCTTATTTAGTGATGTGCATTGGTAAGAACCTGTGAATACAATATGTATCATGATACAGGAGTTACAATATAATATATTGTCATATACTATTCTACTTTAAGTCAAATTTTAGTCAGCAGTGCACTGACAATACTCATTTCTATTGGAGTGGAAGAGCTTAATGGCTGAAGATAGATTACAACACTGCTATCTAGTGGTTGGCATGTTTTCTTACATCCTGAGTGTTTTAAAACTAGTGCTAGGTGATAAAAATGATCTCGATTTGTTTCACGATAATTTTTCTCTTGATGACGATGAAAAGTCAGGACAATAGAATTCGAATAGAATTGACATTTGTTTCCATTTCACATCTAAGCAGCTTCACAGTGAGTTCTGAGTCTGTGTGACAGATCCTCCTCACCAGCGCTGCCACCTGTTACACCCTAATCATACAGCACACTATCAGACTGCACAGTTAACTGCATGTTTCGTTGTAGGAGCGCATTTAAACAGTAGCAAGTTATGGGAAGATGACCAGTAGAGAAATCCCTGACAATAAAAACAAGGGTCTATGCAGTGAGATCACTGTCTTTAATATGAGAGCACAAAAACAGGGATAAACTGAGCACATGCAAGAGCAACGAGCAGAAACAGCTGTGAGGTGAGCGGAGAAATGAGAAACGAGCAAACAATATCTGCATCTTTGCCAAGCTGCACAAGTCACTCTGCTGGCCTTTTCTGCTCAATTCTGAAGTTTCTGCTCACTGCATAATTACAACAGGAAATATGTCAGAGGACAAATGCTTGCTAATATGTTAATTGCAGTACATTAACAGTTCTAAAGATTTAGAACTTTGACGTAGAAATGTGTTTTTTATTTTGTTAATGTATTTTGTTACATTATTACATTTTCTACTTCTTTGCACCGCACATAACAGAGTAATATATTTTGTTATATAAAAAAAAAAAAAAATAGACATTTTTACATTAGAAGTTTTACCTATTCTGGGCAGAGGTATCAAAATGTAAATTTACTAAGTTTAGTTTGAGTGAAATCTTTAACTTTGCTTTTGAGTAATCTGCGTTCTGTGTTCCTGTATGTTATTTTAATATTTTAAATAGTAACATTTCATGTATTTACTCTGATGTTTTTAGAAAGAAGTTTTTTTTTTAACTATGACAGTGTTAGAAAATTGTATATTGTAATAATTATTGAGATTGATCAATATAGAAAAATTTATCGTGATAACATTTTTGGCCATATCGCCCAGCTCTATTTAAAACTATAACAAATCTGGACATTCATGACCATATTTGCTTGAAAGAAAATGAATTTCATATGCCTTTGTGAGTCATTCAGCGATGTAGTTATCTGTTTTGTTGTGCTGTGTATTGGTAAGAACCTGTTGATACGTGATATATTGTGATATTTTCAGTGTAATTTTAGTCAAGATAGATTACAACATTGCCAACTAGTGTTTGGATGAATTCTTACATCCCTAATGCATTTGGATATTTATGACCTTACTAGTTTGAACTAAAATATGGCAGCATCTTTTAATTTTATGACTTCAGCATCAAATATAACCAAATATTAAGCTTGTCCTAATATTTACGAGTCATTCAATGATGTAGTTTTCTCTTCCATGTAAGTAAACCACACTGGATCCATAGTTGTGGTATATTGTGAAACTGTAAGTAAGCTGATATGATGTTTTAAGTGCAGTTTTACTCTTACATGGCTCATTTCCCCTGAAGTGGAAGAGTCTAATGGCTGAAGATACATTACAACACTGCCTTTTAGTGGTCAGAGTTTTAATCACAACACCACCACTAAATGAACCACCAGTATTTAAATGTAAATTCTTAATTAAAAATTAATACTCTATCTTTTAATTCTGTCTACATTCAGCATCAGATATAACCAACCATTAAACTTGTCTGAGTCATGCAATGATGTCGTTTTCTCTTCTATGTAAGGAAACCACACTGGAATCATTGTTATTCCCAGGGACACAGTGAATAAATAAGGCTGGACAGTCTTGTTTATTCATTTTCGGGTTCTTATTTATAAAAGAGACTAAAAAAAATAAGTTAGATATGGTCTGAAGTCTGGAAAATTGAGTCTGAACAAAGTGTAGAGTTTTTGAAATGGAAAATTGTAAGAAACACAGCTGTAGGAACAAGAATGAATGTCCTTTACTTTTATCAAAGCTCCTTTATTTATTCATGAATTATTGCAATGTTTTGACCTCTGTTGTCTTCACCAGGACTTACTTTCAGCCCTCAGTGACAGTAAAAACTCGTTTGCCTCTGGTTTAAACTGAATTCTTTCATACAAAATATGAGAAGGCATGAATATTTTCACTCAGGAATATGTAAAGATGTTCCTGCACTAACACCATATCCATTGAATTTTTGATAGAAATGAACTATCAAATGCTGCCTCCACCATGCTTCTCCAGCTACCATATTATAAAGTCTACAAAAAGCCACCTGAGTTCAAAACTGTCCACTGGATGTGCTTACAGTACTAATTGGATAAGCTTTATAATATACTTCATGCAATGAACATGCTAGAATGCATGCTTTAGGACAACTAGAATAACCCAGAATGATTGGAAATAAGCAATCTCCAACTATTATAGCATATTATGCAAATTTCAATCATATCTTATTATTAGTAACCTGATTGGAATGAAAATGCGAATGGACTAAAGTAGAGGAGACCTGCTAATACAACACTGCTTATATAACATAACCTTTATCCATTAGGTGTCATTATTGTTGTGTACATTGCTGCATTATGAGGATAGATTACAATTAAGTTATGTATTTATTTATTTATTTTGACTGAAGAGGGTGAGTTCATTGATTTAACATTTAGATCTAAATCAGAATATTATTACCTACCTTATAGTGGGATTATCCATCCTTGGCTTGGAGTGTTCACTCAGTGGTGATCACTGACACTTTGCTATTCGTTATAGAGCATAACTGGTCCACTGTGGCACATTGATTGTCGTCATTCTCCTCTGGCATCAGTGGCCCGTTGGGCACCACTGTTATGCCTTTGGGAGGCTCTCAATGTACCAGAAGTCCATTCTCAGTGCACTATGGCAGCACTAGAACATCCTGCAAAGTTAGTGGATTCTGAGATGCTGCCTCCACCATGCTTCACCTGGTACTGTGTTATCAAGTCCTTTTAGACATCAGTCAAGCCATACATACCCTTCCTCTTCCAAACCACAGGGCCATCAGCCTCCTTTTGTTTTGTAAATGCTTCACTGAGAGGAAACTTGCAAACAGCACCAATGAGTGTGGAGTTTGTGACAGATACACATAACTGTGCAGATTTCTATATATTTTCAGTGTATATTACTTTTATATTATAGTAAATAAACCATTGCAGAAATTTCCTGTTTCTTTATCTTGCCATAATATATTAATATATTATAATAATATATTAAATATATATTTATTATAATTATCAAATAAACCAAATGTATTATAATAATCACTGAACTCCGTGTAAGATGTGTGAAGATCCAGGTCTGTTCTAGAAAGTAAAGTCTGTTGTTCTGACAGCTGTGCAGGTTCATGTCTGTTACAGTGCTGTGTGAAGTAAAGCTTTTTATGAGACCGAACAGTGACGCCCGTCATCCAGAGACGTGACAGGTTGAATTGTAGGACTGAAAAACCAACAGCAGTGGAGTATTGATTGTGGAGGAGTTTGAGTCTGAAGGTCAGCAGTCATTCTCAGCCCTGACAGCTAACGTCTGTGTGTCTGTCTCTCTTTACTGGACCTACAAGGGACCACCTACCTCCAGGGCAGGTATTGTGGTGGATCATTCTCAGTGAAATGATGTGGAGGTGGTGTGCTAGAGTGGATCAGACACAGCAGAGCTGGATTGTAAACACTGCATCCACTCACTGTACAATCCTGCTTTGTTGATCAGACACAGTAGCTCAGCACAGTGTGTGTTGGTCCTCTAGTCCTGACACTGTTGGCTGGTTGGTCACTATTTTCACTCCAGTAGTGACACTGAGGTGTTTAAAAACATCAGCAGCTCTGCTGTGTCTGATCCACTCTAACACACACTAACACACCACCACCACATCAGTTTCACTGAGAATGATCCACCTGCTCTGTGGTCCTGATTAATGAAGAACAGAGTGAATAAAGTATACAGAGAAACAGATGGACTACAAAGTGCACCTGTTTGGTCAGTGGAGCTGATAAAGGTGGAGCAGTTTGGGAAGAGATGCACCATTATGGGGAGATGGGTCAGTAGGGATTGCTCTGGACATGAATCATGAATGGAAATTAACATGAACACACACACAAACACACACACACACACACACACACGTGTAGAAGTTGCAGCTGTATCTGCTGTGTATCAGTGCTGTGATGTATTTGTCTCTCTGGGGGAAGATGTATCGTCTAATTTCAGTCTTAATTCTCCTGCAGTAGCAGACAAACAGCAGACAAACACAACACACTCATCTCTCACTCAGCCAATCACTGCCTATAAATACACCTGCAGCAATTAGTCTGAGTAATGAGAGAGAGAGATAGATAGATAGAGAGAGAGAGAGAGAGAGAGAGAGAGAGAGAGAGAGAGAGAGAGAGAGAGAGAGAGAGAGAGAGAGAAAGAGAGAGAAGGGGGATAGAAAGAGGGTTTGGGGGATAGAGTGAGGGTGAGAAACATACTGGAGGTGACAAAGAGAAGTGAGAAAGAGGATGAAAGGGGGATGAGAGGATAAGAGTGAGGGTGAGGGGGAAGAGAGGCAGGGTAGAGAGAGAGGGTGTGGTGGTGAGAGAGAGAAGAGAGAAAGGTGATGAGAAGATGAAAGAGGGGGATGAGAGAGAAGCTGAGGGGGATAGAGAAATGGGGAGAGGGGGAGTGGAGGTGAGAGAAAGAATGAGGAGGAAAGAAAGAGGGGGGATGAAAGAGAGGGTGAGGAAGGGATGAGAGGGAGAGAATGAGCGAGAAAGAGTGTTATGAGAGTGAAGGGCTGAGATAGTAAGAAAGTGTGAGAGAAATAGAGAGAGTGATAAAAAGAGAAATATACAGAGAGGATAAAAGAAGGAGAGAGAGTGATAGAGAGACAGACAGAGGATGAGTAGAAGAGAGAGGGGGATGAGAGGATGAGAGAGAGCAGATGAGGGAAGATGAGAGAGAGAGAGAGAGATTTGTTGCATCACTTCACTGTGTGTGTACAGTAGATTTCAGTGTATTCATTCATTCTTTAGAGAGAACTTCCTGTTTCTCAGAAACTAGAACGTTAAGAGAGGACTTGTGTTCTGTGGGTGAGTGTTCTTGAGTACTTATATTGCAAGAACCAAGATCGTGCATGTTGTGAGGTGTGCTGTGTACCAGGTATGTGATGATCAGCTGCTTTCACCTTTTTAAGCAGTAAAGTATAACAGTATAACCCGTGTTTACAGTTCACTTTAGTATTATACAACACTAATCAGCTCATATCAGCAGGAGAGGATCACTGTCTGTCCAACAACAGCCTCATTTTGACCAAATCTCAGAACAAATGTTAGCTGCTACTTCCTGCTGCTCAAAGCATGCTTTGGTGTTACTTTGTTGAAGGTCTTGTTGTGACTTTAGAACATATTCGGCAGAATTTGAAGTCATGTCGGTCTAAATCAGACTCACCCACTCATTGCCTAGAGAGATTGAGCCCCACCCATTCATTTCTGACCAGTTTAGCTCCTCCCATTCAGTCGGATGCCTCATTTTCACCAAATCTCAGTACTGTGTTGTTTGTGCCAGATTTAAACTTTTAAAGCTGATTTAGTGTCATTTGTTAGTGAATGATGGGACGATGATGACTGTCCCTGGTGGAGTCATGTAAGCCACGCTGATGTAAACAGTTTTGAATGGTCTGATGTGACACTTGGGTGCCTCTCACCTCCCTTAAATGTGCCTGGAGTTGTGTGGCATTCATTATCCAGTTCTGCAGGGCACTGTTCACAATGAAGCGGTCATCAGTGTGGGATGCGGCTAAAGGACGTCCACTTCTATGCCTTTCTGTGACTCTTCCAGGCTCTTTGTATCTCTGTTACAACCTGCTGATGACACTCTGTGACACTAAGCTCAGTGCTCACTTCTGTCTGAGAACATCCTGTTTGAAGCCTCACAATGGTGAGATACTGATGATCAGGTGTTAGGTGTTGTCTTGGTGTCATGATGTCAAAATGTGAACAGTTTGATGAGGAGGAGTTTAAATACCAATTCTAACTGAAGCAGTACATTTATTGGTGGATTCATGGATCAAACAGCTTTTGTGAATTTTGCCATTAAGCTTCTTGTTGGAGAACAGCAAGTTGTACAAAAAGTAGTGAAACACTGAACAGTTGGACATGAGCATTCAGAAGCTTAGAGAAGGCCACATTAAGTTCACCTCTAAAGGTTAGAGTGCATTTTAGGTTCATCCTGAAATTTCACCCGAAAACCAAATATCCCAAACTTTTTGTGAGTAGTGTATGATGGACACGTGTAGTTGATTTCAACAAAGAACATGAGGAACCTGTATTGTTGTTCTTGATCATATTGATGATCAGCTGATGTGACACATAATGTTGTAGATAAGAGCACTGAGTGGCTGAGACGAAGACAAGACTGAGAACAGATTAAGATTGTTCATCATATTAGAATTACAATAAAGATAGATAGAAAGATAGATATTTGTGTACATATAGAGAAAATGAACAAAACAGTTACCAAAGCACAGATTCACCAGCACAGTAACTTTGGTCGTGAAATGGAGGAAGACAACAAACTACAACCACAACCTTTACTAAACTACACTTATGATGAAGCCAGAAATATAGCCACTTAGCTTTGTGTTTGTGTTAGTTTATGTAGGTTTGTAATCTGGTGTCATGTTTGTTAGCATATGTCATGTTTGTTAGCGTGTGTTGTATGTGTTAGTTCATGTTGTGTTTGTAAGCTTGTTTTGTGTGTTAGCTCGTGTTGTGTTTGTATTAGCATTGTGTTTGTGTTAGCTTGTGTTAGCTTGTGTTGGGTTTTTAGTTTCTTTTGTGCGTGTTAGGATATGTCATGTTTGCTCCAGTGGCTACAGTGTTAGGGACCATCTCACAATTACCACAAGAAATGCGAAGTGTTTCACATTTAACACACAAAACATCCATTTGACTTGCGTAATTTATTTTTGCCATTTTCATCTTTTTGTTTCATGGTTTTTAATTAAATATTAGTAATAATGTAACATACATGGATCTTCATAAATCTTCATATATTGTTGTCTTGTTTCATTTTTCTAACATTTGTTTTATATACAAATCAAAAAAAGTAATCAATTAAACTCATGTTATTAAACATAATGATGCCAAAAAACATATTCAAATACAGACATTCATTCCTGATTAAGTATAAGACTTATTTTTATTTACAGAAATGAATAACCGTGTTCACTATTTGGTCAAAAAATAATTAAATCATTATTTAAAAAACAATTAATAGCAAATTGCCTAAATAATAATTTATTATATTATAGCCTGCTAGCCAATCAGAGTGCAGCGTTGATATAGGCGTGTAGAGACAGGACTGATTTATTCTGTTTGAAGTGATTGTTGATATTCAGTAACAGTAGCAAAGAAATGTTTCTATTTAATGTTACAGACACAATGGACTCAACAATAATTTCTGAGTCCACTTCACCCTGAGACTGAGACAAGACTGAGATTGATCTCATAACTGAGACTAGACTGGAGCACTCCCACACTAGTGACAAGTGAAAGTGTGTTTTTTTCATTCTTAATGTTTTGGCTGTTTATCAGGGGAGGATTTGCTTCTTCTCAGTATTAGGACTAAATTACAGCCGGCTAAATTCCTTCAGCTTGCAGAAAATTTCCTCTCCATGAAACTGCTTACAGTAGCAGAAGTGTCCGTTCGGAGTGTGTGATGTTGTTTGAGGTCAGGAGGAGCTGGCCGCAGAGCAGCGATGCTGTCAGGCTGCTGAATGCCGGGGGAATTTACTCCAAGCATGAGCTCCATCACCAGGAAAAAACACAGTCTCTGTGATCTCCAAAGCTGAAAAATAATTCTCCATCATTTAATAAAAGAGATAAACACTCGTGTCTAACAGCTTGGCTAACAAATAGTGCACAAAAAATCATCGATTAGCAAATAAATAAATAAATATAAACACAGCTACAGCACAGCGTCTTTATTTTCTTCTCCTTCTGCATTGCTTTTCATTTTTTTTGTGGGGTCCTGAACCTGCCAGAAGATGTGAAATGAAATCTGAGGAGTTGCAGATATGATATCTGGGGGTGCTAAGCTCTTTCACTACTTTTTGCTCTGGAGAAACATCGTCTCAAAACTGCAATAAAGATGAGCCAGTGGAGAGAAGAGCAGTCCTCTGTATTCTTTATAAAGGCTTTGCATTCCTTTATGGACCGCAGAGGCTGTGCGCTGCTACCTGCTGCTGAAAACATGTTTGGTTGGTACTTCGGTGACTTAAGTGTGAAGTCTTTTGGTTTAAAATCTTTTATAACTCAAAATTTAAACTCATGCTGGTTTAATTCAGACTCACATGTATAGCTTAGGGAAGTTTAGCCCCATCTATTCATTGTGGGGAAGTTTAGCTCCTCCCATTTAGTTTATGGCAATTTTGCTTCACTCATTCAGTTTACAGCTCTTTAGCTCCACCCATTCAGCCTACAGCTCTTTAGTGGCTAAAGATTAAGATTCAGATTAAGATTGGAGCTAAAATACTATAGTTTGCATGGATGGCACTAAAGTTTAGCTCCATTCATGCAGACTATAATACTTTACCTCCACCCATTCAGCCAATAGCAGATTAGCCCCGCTAATTTAGTCTTGTGCAGTTTAGCACCACCAGTTCTGCCAAAAACAGTTTAACCTTCAAAGCTTCATTCAATGTAGAGAAGTTTTGCTCCACCCATTCAGCCTACAGTAGTTTTGCTCCACCCATTTAGCCTAAAGTAGTTTAGCCCCACCCATTCAGCCTAAAGCAGTTTAGCCCCACCCATTCAGCCTAAAGCAGTTTAGCCCCACCCATTCAGCCTATAGCAGTTTAGCCCCACCCATTCAGCCTAAAGCAGTTTAGCCCCACCCATTCAAAACTCATGTACACACATATCTCATTGGTGCAGTAATATCCTGTTTAAATGTAAAGGATGAATAGTTTAGATGTCTGTGTAATAATGAATCAGATCAGTTTTTCGATCCATTTTACCTCAAAAAACATATAAGTGGACTCTTGTGGAAAAAAATATCATGTGTTGAATCTTTTACGACCCATTTTATCT
This sequence comes from Crenuchus spilurus, assembly GCA_036984385.1. Classification (NCBI taxonomy): domain Eukaryota; kingdom Metazoa; phylum Chordata; class Actinopteri; order Characiformes; family Crenuchidae; genus Crenuchus; species Crenuchus spilurus. The sequence continues at coordinate 9,937 of BRDA01073725.1, read as the reverse complement.
ATAAGTAACACATCCACACAGGAAGAAGTCTTCACCAGCAGATAAAGACCTTTCTGTTGGATATTGATTCATGGCCTCAGGGTTAATTACCTCTGTGTTTCCCACCAACCTTCTTGACCATCACGTGCCAGATGTGCAGTAAGTAGAGAAAAGCCTCTCTGACTGAGAGCAGCAGAGAAAGAGATGGGGAAGGATGGAGATGGAGAAGTACTGTTTTCCCATTTTTCAGCATTTACCCCCAGGGCTCACCCAGTGAATCATCATTTCTATTTTCAACAAGTGTCTCTGTCTGTCTTGCCTCATGGTACAGTCAGCTCAGGTCGTGGTGGGCGGACTGGACACACACTGACCGTAGTGTGTGTTTACCAGAGACCCTGTGTTTATCTCTGAGTCATCGTGGCCTCAGCGCTTCTCTAAAGGAGGGAGAGAAAGAAAGCGAACGGCAGCCGTGAGGGGTGCAGTGATAACGAGCCTCTGATTCTGGATTCTCTCTGTACAAGACGGCTCAAAAGTTTGGGCTCACGCTGATATTTCAGAAGAAAAATCTTTGGAAACTATGATACAATCCACAACCTCAATAAACACTATTAATCACTAGAATAGGAGATATTAGTCCATAAACAACTTCAACACTATTAGTCACTAGAATGGGAGATATTAGTCCATAAACAACCTCAATAAACATTATTTATAACTAGAATAGGAGATATTAGTCCATAAACAACCTCAATAAACACTATTAATCACTAGAATAAGAGATATTAGTCCATAAACAACCTCAATAAACACTATTAATCACTAGAATAGGAGATTTTAGTCCATAAGCAACCTCATAAACACTATTAATCACTAGAATAGGAGATATTAGTCCATAAACAACCTCAATAAACACTATTAATCACTAGAATAAGAGATATTAGTCCATAACAGCCTCAATAAACACTATTAATCACTAGAATAGGAGATATTAGTCCATAAACAACCTCAATAAACACTATTAATCACTAGAATAAGAGATATTAGTCCATAAACAACCTCAATAAACACTATTAATTACTAGTATATGAGATATTATAGTCTATACCTGTGAACTCTTTCTGACTCTGTACAGCCAGTCACACAGCAGCTTTTAGCATTTTAGCTTTAGCGCTTGCAGTTTTCATGGCTAACACTAATGCTCTCAATCAGTATGTTGCCATCATGCCCTATCCCAGTTTAGCCCTGCCTCTTTTACTGACATACCTCAGCATGTACTGCTTTTTAACTGAGGCATAATACAGGGCAGCCAAATTAGAACATAGGTCATTTATATATATATAGGTCTTAAAGGTGCAGTAACACAATAAGACTGGGATAAACAGAGGTCATGTAAACATTAATTATGAGAGTTTTTAGGACACAAACCACAGAAATGTCCTAAGTGGGCCTCAGGGAGAGGTATATAAAAAAAAAGTAAGATATGTGCACTTTAAAATGGGCTTAATGAGACCTTAAACATCTCCAAGATGCTAACTAATGCTAGCCAGTGGGACTGTGGATGGATGACTCACCCTTGCTGTTAATATCATTGTATTTTTTTATGATTTTGTAGGTCACAGAACAGTTCCTGCCAAAGTGCTAATATTATAAAGCGTTGATGTATAAATGGCCAATAGGATTTGGTACGTGGAGGTAGTGTGATGTGTAAGAGGACCTGAAGAGGTATTTGCATCTCTCTTTCTCTCTCTCTCTCTCTCTCTCTCTCAGTCTCTCTCTCTCTCTCCCTACTTCCTCTCAGTCTCTCTTTCGGTGCTGTCAAAGCCCTGCTGAGGATGAACACTATAAAAGGGTCTTTTTCCCAGGACTATACGATCTGAGGATCCAGCTCTTTTGCCTTTTATCAAAAAATAAAAGCAAAGGCCTTTTCATCTGTGCCATACCCATCTTAGCTCTGAGCAGCCTCGGGTCGGGGTGTGTTCGTCGATGACGCTAATGAACGAGGAGCGCCCATGTGTTTGCGTTGAGTTCACAGACTGAGGCTGTGTATTTGCACACTAATAACCTTGTCTTTCAAATTGGGGGGTGTAAACAAAGCACAGTGAACAGATAAACTCTTTACGCTGGTGTCCACTCACCTCGTTGAAGGATAATGTTGGGTCTGGATCTGATGTCATCTTTACAGCCATATGGAGCTAACTGTAGAGTTCAAATGAACCGTAATTGCTCACATAAATGGCCAGACCCTGAATATATCAGTAATGATCTCTGCAGATTGGCTGGGCTGTAGGAGCTTTCTCCTTCATTAATAAAATTTTCTATGTGTCTGTATTAAGTCAGCCATAACATTACGATCACCTCTGTCTACCCTTATTATCCATTTTAGTTCCACTGACCATATACTGTATGTGCACTTTGTAGACAGGCTGTAGTCCAGCTGTTTCACTTTTTTAGCCACCCTTCGCCCTGTTCTTCAGTGATCAGGACCTCAACAGAGCAGGTGGATCATCCTCAGTGGCACTGACGTGGTGCTGTGTTAGTATGTACAAGTGGATCAGACACAGCAGAGCTGCCACCAATGAAGGACTAGAGGCCCAACACAAATTCTACTGACCTACTGTCTCTGACTTTACATCTACAATGTGGACCAACATGATAGGTCTAATAAAGTGGACACACAGTAATATACCACTACAATGTCAGTGTCACTGAGAATGATCCACCTGCTCATTGGTGATTCTGATAATTAAAGAACAAGTGAAAGGAGGCAAACAAAGTGAAACAGATGGACTACAGTCTATAATTGTAGAACTAGAAGTACACCTGTATGGTCAGTGGAGCTAAAATTGACAATAGAGGTGTTGTTAATGTTATGGCTGATTGTGGTATACCTCTAAACCATCACTAAAGTGTCACTGCAGTGCTGAGAATGATCCACCACCCAAACAATACCTATGACCATTGGAGAACAGGGTGAAAGTAGGCTAAAAAGGTGAAACAGATCTACAAAGTGCAGCTATATGGTCAGTGGAGCTCAAATTGACCAAGGAGGTGGTGTTAATGCTGTGGCTGATTGCTGTATATCTATAAATTGTACCAGCAGTGGAGAGGACTTCATTTTCCAATCTGAATCCTTTAACTAAGCCTGAGAGCCAGATGGCCGATGTGTACGCAGGGGTAGCACTGCAAGCCGGCTAATTCAGCGGATTGGATCGCAAACAGGCCTGGCTGTGGTTACCGGTGTCTTCATCACTGCTGTAGGTGTTCTTTAAGAGGCATTTAGATAGAACACATTGATTGCAGTGGCGTCGGTTCAGGTAATGGCATGAATATAGATCTGCCCATCTGCCTCATCATAATAACTCAAATTACAGTGAGATTGTGGAAGATGCTTTGATATCATGCAGTACTCAGGAGGATCATTCATGTTTCTCCACTGTTCTGTTGTGAGCATGATTATAGATGTGAGAGGATCAAAAGGAGAAAACCCATTAACTGCCAATATATCATCTGATCAATACGTGCTCAGGCATAGAACAAATCATGTTCCAGGTAGTAAAAAACAAACGGCCAATTTAATCAATGTGCATGAAGACATATGCTGTGTTCCACTTTTGTATACTGTTTTAAATGTGCAAAAGTTTTAGCCCCCCTGAGAAAATGAGATATAAAAACATGGTATGAAGTGAGCTTCGGCTGGGAGGTCCCGGACTGCCCACAAGAGCACAGGGACCCAGCACACTCCAACATTCATTAATTTGACTGTAGAAACATGGACAATGTGGCTCAGTGCCTTTCTTTTCTACAGAATGAAGCTAAAATGCCTCTGCCATTTGTCAAATTTGCAGACAGAATCTACACAGTGGAGACAAAGACTCCAAGTCAGCCCACCCCCCTCATTTGGTTGCCCCCGCCTCCTGCTGTTGTAGCTCATGTCTTCCAGCCAAGGTTGTCAATCACTACACTCTCATTGTAACCACACTTTCTTATGATATACTGGAATAGCTGTTTAAACACTACTTACTTGTCGCTGTTGGCTTGCTCACCGGGGATTAGGGATAAATGATTTGGTGTTTGTTATTACTAACCCTGTAAAGCTGCTTTGTGACATCAGTTGTAAAAAGCACTTTATAAATAAATTTGATTTGATTTGATTTGATTACTTTCTGGTGGAAAATATGCCAATATTAGCACAGGGAAAACTAACTGCAATCGGATACTATAGATTTTTTTTTTTTATTTTGTTTAGATGAGAGAAATACATTAAAACGGGCTGTTGTGTCTGCTGTTTTTTTTTGTATGAAACACATGGGAATGGGCGGAGCTATTCCTAATCATATTGCAGCCAGCTAGCAGGGCTGCTAGACCTGTGGTTGCTTTACTTTTTATAGATAATGTGCTGTACATGTTTTGTATAGTCATTTAGCTTTTAATTTTTAATGCTAACAGATCGTAATGTACTAAAATAATGTTCTGTACAGTGTCTCTGGTGTGCAATAGGGAATAGTATTGGAGGTCAAATTCTGTTTCCTATAGTGCTGCTCTGTATAATACTCCAAGCGAACAGGACTATTAGAAATGATAATACAGTTAGGATACAGTGGTGGACAACTATACTCAAAGTCATGCAAAAAAACAAGCACAGGATAACTTTTGCTATATAAAGTTTGTCCAGATGTTTGGAGATTTGTAGACTTTACAGCGTATAAACAAAGTCATCATTGCTGTCGACTTCTGTCCAATGTTCTGTCTAGAAACTCTGTTAGCATTAGTTTGCGGTTGATAGATCAAGTAAAAACAGAGATATAATCATGTAAGTTTGAAATAAAAGTCATATTTACACATCTATAAAAGCTGTCAGGTGGGAGGGGCGACGTGCCAGGTGAGGAAGCCACACAATGCAGCTAAACCTGTGAACATTGCCCCCAAGTGGAGAAAAAAGGCATCACATCTGCTTTTTGTTGTAAGTAGTTGTATATCAGCTTCATTTGATCTCCATTTCCACCATCATATGTTTACATTTACAACCTGTGTTAAAAATTGTATCTTTAACTTGGTTCATTCAGCTTGTTTGTGGTATTGTGAGAAAATAAAAGCCAGATTTTAAGTCTGAATATGTTCTGGGATAACTATGACTGCATTGCATGGCTTCATCATGAGCGTCTCACCCCTCCTGCATCACTATTTTTACAGATGTGTAAATATTTTCACATCAAATTGAAATGATTATATTTTTGTTTTTACTTGGTCTATGAACATCAAACTAAAACTATCACAGAGTTTAGAGACATGAGTTTGGATGGAAGATGACCAATGATCAATGTGACTTTGTTTTTATGCTGTGATGTAGATTTTTATAGAATTTTATTTCATAATTCAATTTGTACAATTAATTGATAGCAATTAATAAAGACTGAGAGTCTTTTTGGCATGAGCCCTGACCTGGGCCCGGGTCTCTGAGCATCAGGATATAGCAGATCCTGCCAAGTAGATGGAAGGCTGGAGGCGGAGCCAACCCCCAACAGGAGGAGCCAACAGGATCGTGCAGTGGTGGGGAGGAAGGAGGCAAGTGGTGTGACTTAAGCAACTGAAAGCATCAGAGCGCGAATGTAGGTTAGTTCTTTATATATGCAGGTGGAGGGCTGTGATTGGTCAGATTAGTGAATAAATAAACAACGTGGCATTTAGTCTTATGTCTTTAGTCTAGCACTTTCATTTCTGTCATATGTAATGTCCTAATTGTAATATAATTAACAAGTTTAGAATAGTTTGAGTGTAGTACTCATAACTATATGAATATAGTTTCCACAACTTTAGAGCTCATTACAGATTATTGATAGATTAATAATCTAATAATAATCTATTAATAATATATTATTCTAATCTAAAATGAATAGATTGTAGGTGCTAGACGACAGATTATAGGTTTTATCTGCAATTTAATGAGGGACCTGAATGCTTCTAAGTCAGAGAAATTAAGAGAAAAAGCAAGAAGAGAGAAATAGAATGAGACACCGAACAACAAGCTCTTCTCATTCTTTCTCTCTCCATCTCTCTCTCTCTGTCACAGCTTTGACATCACTCTCCCCAGCGTGCAGAAGTAAACCAATTACAGAGAGGGAGAAGGAGAGTAGGCCAGTATGTCTGTGTGTGTGTGTGGGGGGGGGTCTATGTGGGATGGGATGGTGAGGGGCAACGGCGAAAGGTCACGTCAGTCTCAATACGCTGATGGCTTTGAAATGAAAAACCTTGACCTGTCTGAACAGTTTAGTGTCCGCTTTGATTGCACTGTCTGGCCATTACTGTCCACTGATATGCCGCAGAGTTGCCACAGCTGTCAGAACAGCAGAAACACACACACACACGTGGTCTCACACCTCCTGAAGGTTGTGTTTAGCTTTCCCTTTTGCCGCAGACGCTCAGAAAGTGTGTTATCTCCGCTCCCTCCAGGATTAAGCAGGTTTTTATCGGTCGCTGCATAATGAATGGCATATCAGTCCCTGTTCCTTTTAATCGCCACTCAAAGCAATCGCAGCAGTGTAGAAAAAAGGGGGAAAAATGGCCTGTTTCACTTTGGGCTGAGGGACATTTGTCCCCATTGTGGTGCAGATTAGGACTTATGTGCTCATTAGTATACAGTGCACACTCTTCAAAATAAAGCCTCTCGACTGGGTCTTGGCTCAGACATACAGTTCGAGGAAAAACCTTTAATTAGTACGGAAATGTTCCATTATGTGCAGATTCTTTACATCTTTGAAAGGTTCCTCACACGAATGGTGCGTCAGTAACCCAAAACATGTCTCTAAAAGACATGCAGAGGTGAATGATCGGCTAAGCAGAATGTTCGTTGACTCGATGTAGACAGATGTGGTTAAGAGGTCACGTTAACAGACGTGTTCAAAGCAACTTAAAGGACGAGGCTAATGTGACCAAAGTAAGGGATTTGGTGTCTTACATACAGTCTGTCTACAAACACAACTCCAGCTCAAATAAACAAACATTACTGAGCACCAACAGTTGGTGTTTGTGTTCATAACAGCCATAGCTTTTCATAACTAGCCATAGTTTCATCTAGATGATTGAATTTCTTGAAGAAAATGCAGTGTTTGCATAGGTTAGGCAGTTTGCAGGCAGTTGCTAGCGTGTTGCTAAGTAGCTGCTACGTAGTTGGAAGGTTTTTGCTAGGTGGTTGCTAAGAGGTTGTTATGGTACACCAGGTGGTTTCTGTGGTGTGGCTTGGTTGTGGCTAATTGGTTATTACATCGTTGATAAAGGGTTGCTAGAGGGTTGCTTACTGGTTGCTTGGCTGTTGCTGCAACATTATTATTATTATTATTATTATTATTATTATTATTATTATTATTATTGATATGTGCCATTACCTTGATTCAGACTCCTGGTGACCATAGGGACAGTGTTTCTCCAGAATACTCTTTGGGTCTTCAGGTTCCTGGCTCCTTCATGATTCCTTTGATTGTATCCATCCGTCTCATTGCTGGTTTTCTTTCTTTTACCTTCAACTGTTCCAGTATAACTGTGTACTCAAGTGAGCTGGTTCATCTCATAATGTGTCCAAAAAAAAGAGATCTTCAGTTTGTTTATCTGGGTTTCTGTTGAAAGCTGAGTTTTGATTTGGAGCAGGATCCATTTATCTGTTGTTTTTATGTTTCTTATTGTAGGTTGTAAATCATATTTAAGTAAATGTGAGGGGAAATCAGCAGAAAGGTTTAAATCTGAGCTCATTTAAAGTTCCTGCAAGGTGACTTCTCAAGAACTTTCTTCCATAGAAGTTCTTTCTTTGCTTTTGAGAAAGCCATGAGCTCGTGTAAACAGAAACACTCTCACAGAGAGTGACCTTAAGTTCTCTTTTACATGGATGCTCTTTTTAGTGTCTGTATTTATTTGCCTTTGCTTCCATGTTGATGCTGGTGATTTGTACAGGTTGTATTGTTGTGCTCTGTGTCCTGCTTTTTGTACAATAATTGGGTCAATTATGCTCATGATTTCAGTATGTGTGTGTGTGTGTGACTGTGTGTAGGTGTGTGTGTGTGTGTGACTGTGTGTGTTGTCACAGAGCTACACCAGTGAAGCCATTCAATGAAACTTGCCCAGCTGGCAGAGCTACAACAGTTGAAAAGTATCTCTCTCTCTCTCTCTCTCTCTCTTTCTCTCTCTCTGTCTCTCTCTCTTTCTCTCTCTCACTCTCTGTCTCTCTCTCTCTCTCTCTCTCTCTCTCTCTCTCTCTCTCTGTGTGTGTTTCCCTGCATCGTGCTCGTATCTGATGGGACTGATGTATGTGTTTGGAGTTGTCCGCAGTGCAGCAGTGTGTGTCTGTGTGTGTGTGTTGAGGGGCATTTATGTTTGCTCTCTTGCCTGCAAGCCGTCCGATTAGCCACAGTCATGCTGAGACATACACACAGAGAGAGTGTGTGTATTCTGTATTCATTTGGCCAAGCACCTGCCAGAGTGAGAGCTTGAGAGAGAGAGAGAGAGAGAGAGAGAGAGAGAGAGAGAGAGAGAGAGAGAGAGAGAGAGAGAGAGAGAGAGAGAGAGAGAGAGAGAGTGTAAATCGTACGCAAGTCGGAGATAAGAGAGACCGTGGGAAAGTTGTAAAGTCTCACAGAGAATGAAGTAGTGTGTGTGTGTATGTGTGTGTGTGTGTGTTTGTGTGAGGAGGGAGGTACTGTAGAGGAGGAAGTGAGAGAGTGAGGGAAAGGAGGGACCACGGGAAAAGAAAAGAAAACTGTAAAGAGAGAGAGAGAGAGAGAGAGAGAGAGAGAGAGAGAGAGAGAGAGAGAGAGA
>BRDA01073720.1:20905-31934 GCA_036984385.1 Crenuchus spilurus | reverse complement strand
AATATTGACATTTGCCATCTCCACATCATTGCCTTCAGTTTTTATTCACAATTTGTTTAGCGTCCCAACTTTTTTGGAATCCGGTTTGTACAACAATGGCAACACCACACTGAAGAACCTTTTAAGCATGCAATGGTTCTCAGTGGTTATCTCATGGTTCTCCATACAACCACTATATTTACTAAAGAACCCTTGAAGAACCGTCTTTTTATGAGTATAAAGAAAAGTATAGCATGATATATAAATAAAGAGCCAAAGCAGAAAGCTGAAGATTCATGCGGATTTTGATGGATTAGCAAGTGAGAAAGCAGTCTGTCCACCGTTTACACACCTGTAACCGCTCTTGATGGACAAAGGCCTCATTTATCTAAATGACAAAAACCTCACCTGCTGACCACCTTCAGTCCTATTTGCCCTTCATCAAAAGAGGCCATCGCTCATCAAATCTTTGCCACCGCCATTAAGCTAATGATCCTTTGCATGAACAGCCATTTGGTGGTGCATTTCGTTGGCAGGTCCAAGGGCATGCACCCAGCCATGGTCCACTGTGCCAGTTCCAGCTTTGCAGCAGCATGCCAGGTGTTAGTCGCTGGTCTGGGGCCAGAGGGGGCCAAAAGTGTGCCATCCTCTCTCTCTTTCTCTCTCTCTTTCTCTCTCTCATACACTCTCTCAAATTCATACTCACTTATACACACTCAAGGCCAGCCTTTGTTACCCCGTTAGTGCAGCAAAGCTCAGCGACTAGTTAAAGGTGTTCACCTGTACCTTCTGAGCACGCCGCTTGTCTGCTCTCTGGTTCTGGTGATAGATTCGGCTAAAGTTGGACACGATGACAGGCACAGGCAAGGCTATTACCAGCACCCCGCTCAGGGAGCAGATGGAGCCGAAAATCTTCCCCGCAATCGTCTTAGGCACCATATCTCCATAACTGGTGGGAAGAATGGAAAAAGAGGTGGAGACAAACAAGGGAACAGGAGAGGAGGAGGTAAGACAGTTGATAGACACAGACAGATGATGGGGGCATAGAGAGAGAAAGACAAAGACATTAGCTGCAGTAAACAGGTACAAACTCCCAAAAGGTTCTAAAATGAATGTGCGATTATGAACGACTGCCATTAGGTATGCACAATGAACCATTAAGTCAAACTACGCTTCCTACATTGGTACCAACAGCCCGAGACACAATTTCTTTTGTTTCTTCTCATGCCAAGACCAGTTGCCACAACAGTTCGACACTTCTTATTGTAATTGAATTACACGTGAACAAGAAGCAGTGGAAATGCAACAGTGCAGGTGGGTAGAGAGGCAGAGAGATAGGGTGCTATCTACACATTCCAGGCCCAGTTTAACAAAGCCTGCCAGCCATCTCCCATGCCAGCCACTGACGAGGGACATCTGTGGAGAGGCATAAGCTCTCAGGAACCAACAGCTTTATCAGAGTCGTCAGGTACAAACCAGCATGGAGTGATGCCAGGGGCCAACTTGTTGAAGTACCTGCTGAAATAGGCTCAGGAAAGCTGAATGAATACTGAATCAAGCTGTATGTTATATTGAGTGGTTGCTGGAATGACAGAATAGACATCAGTACAGTGAAGTGCATCACTGATGATGTGCAAATTTTGAATTTACTACTGCTTCAGAATGCAGCTATATTAAGAATATGCAATAGTATTTTTCTCTGTCAACATTTGGTGCTTTATGTCTAAAACGTCAGGTGTAGGAATTATCTGTTAAGCTCAGTGTGACCCTGCTGTAGCACTAGACACCATTCATGTGAAATCAAGGCTACAAGAAGAGGCTTAACCAGATTGTGTCTGTGAGATTACACAAGATATGGCAATGTGATCATTTGCAAGAGAAGGATATAAAACAGCTTTGTATTTTATGGGTGTTTAAGCTTCTAACAGATAAAGAATCGACTTTTCTGGTGCAATTTAGCATAATCTTAGTCATAATTCTGATATTCATTTAACTGGTTAAATAGCCTGGACCCACTACTGGATCTGACATCTATTGTTTACATTCAAAGATTATTTTCTTATTTTAAAATACACACATGGGAGGAGTCACATGAAACCCTCTTCTTTCAACTCATTTCAGTTCCTGCATATTCTGAGCTGTTAATTAACGGCTCTACTTAAAACATTTGAAGTGCTGATTTTTGCCTTCAGTTTTTTTACTGATATTTGAGTGCAAACAAATAAAACTGAGCACTTTGTTTCTGTCCTGCTGAAAGGAGCCCTTTTGTGGCACAAATCACAGGTGTAAGATAAACCACCAAAATGTCTCTTCAGTGCTGTGCAGCCTGAAGAAAGTTTCTGGGACTACAAATCTATAAGCTCTTACATATTTAGTGTTCATCAGTAAATTGTAAGCATGTGTTATTATATTATAAATCATCAAACATATTTTCTGATCAAGTGAAGGGTTCTTTTTCAACAACTACATTTACATTTTGTATTTATTTAATTAATTATAACCTGAGGTTTGGGCTAAACATTGCATAATATGTTGCGTTTATGGGTAATTGAAATGTTATTTCCTATAAAATAATCTGGGCCAAGAGAGTATCAGATCCGTTCTTCAGTATACACTCCTGGTAAAATTTTTTAGAATGTTCAGGTGTGCACCTAGTTGGTCAGGGGTTCATCCTACAGCAAGATAATTACCCAAAACATCAGTACAAGCTCTGCCAGAACTACCTCAGGAAACAACAACAAGATGGTCAGCTTGAAAACATGGAGTGGAGCACAGTCTCCAGACTTAAACGTGGAGCACAGTCTCCAGACTTAAACCCCATCCAGCTGATTTGGGATGAAGTGAAAAGCAAAGCAAACCTACAAGAGCCAACATGTATGTGACGTCCTGCAGCAGATTAGTGAAGAACTGTCTGAAGAATGTTTGATGTCTGTTGTAGAAAGAATGTCACGAGTGTGTTCAGCTGTTATATCTGACAAAGGTGCTGCTTTGTGTCCAAAGTTTAGACACATTTTGGTCTATAAACTGATTTCATGAATTCTTATTTAAGTCCTATACTTTTATTTCAGAGTCAATGAGACATTAAACTCAATCATTTTCAATCAAAAGAGATAAATTTGGACAATCTTTTGACTGGTAGTGTATATTCATGTGTTTTTCAACTTGTCTGGAAGGATACAGATGATTAAGGTAAAAGCCTTTGCTGCATTGCACAAATTGCTGTATTTAATATGTAAAGACATTTACAGTGCTACACTAAAAAGTTAGAGTATAATAGAAAAGATAATGTATTCCAAATAATACATGAAAAGTGACATTTTTTAAATATTTTATTTGGTGGAAATTATTTTTGAAACAGTATCAACATTAAAACAAAAAGGCTTGAAATATGTCACGAATATATAATATATGGCAGCTATTTTATGATATTCTAATTTTTGGATGCACTAGTATACTCAGGTTTAAATATGGATGCAGAAAGAGTCTGCTGTACTCTACAGTCATGTCTTTTGTATTTGTGCACATTCTCTGAAAGCTTATATTGACAAAACAGAGCAGTACCACTGGAAGTGTATCTAATGATTCAAGCAAAACATGACCACTCACATGCTCTGATCTCCCGTTTAGTGGACACATTGCTTAACATCCAATGTAAAGGATGTAAAGAAGTAGGCTCTGTGGGCAGTGATGTTAACATCATTTGAAACAGACATTCATTTTGTAAAGGCAGTATCTATGAGCCTTAAGACTGCTTGCATCATTCATTGGAAATCTAAAGAACAGCTCTTACTTGTAATTCTAGACAGGTCGCCTGACCTTGGTTGCTTCAAAGATATCATCAGCGTGTTTGGATCTTCTCAAAGTGTGAAATTCATCTCAATACTGTACCATGTCATTCAAGCAGGACATTATGCTTCAACCATGCTCTGATCTCCTTTCCTCTGCTGTAACTGGTGATAATTACCAATGCTCATCCAACTGTGCACCTTGCTTGACCTTTGTCAGACTTTATCAAGCCTAAAGACACGATGTTGGTCACTAATGCAAGCTTTCACAACCACTTATCATACAACATTATTCCAGAGGTAAATGAATCATCAACAAACTCCATCTCCTGTTTGATTCCACGGCGCTGTCTTCACGCTGGCTGCACTAAAGTAATGGTATCCCATTACTCTGCCAGGAGTTGAATTTCAAAACGTCCCTGATTATTTGCAAGAGAGGACATGTGGATGTGACATGATTCATTATAGATTCGCCTCAGTGAGTTCAACTCCTTTGCAATAAAGTTGCAAATAAAAACACCAACAGGTGCAGAGATGGCTTCATGGGTGACCCCTGAGGAAGTCAGTAGGGCAACGATAAGCATGAGGAATCCATCAATTCTGACCACGATTCTTCTTCTTAGAAACACGGTCTCATGAAAGCTAAGATAAAAGCAATGCAGAGAGAGCAAGCAAAGATACCAGACTTAATGAGATCTCTTTTTTCCCTGTGATACTTCAAACTTTGAGCTATGTGCCACACTTCTATTTCAATTAAAACCTCCCATGTGCTTGACTTAATCTTGATCCATTTTCAAAGTTCTACCATATTCAGAAGCCTCCTTTCAGTCCGTGCCCTCCCTCACTCCTTCCGTTTACTCTTCATTGATTTTTTGGGCTGTGTGCAGGATGGGACTCTTAGGCAGGCCATATGCTCCTGGCTGCAGGGCCCAGGGGAGTGCTCAGAGAAGTGGGCTTTCAACCTCTCTCTCTAACTCCCACGTTTTCTCCTACACTAATATTCTCTTTGAATAATGGCCCCACATGAACGTGCTGCCAGTTCTACACTCACCTTGCATGCACCGTCCACTGGCTGTCAGACATTGCCTATTAGCTTGCCTCCCCTTGCACATGTCGCCCACTGGCTGTCCACTGGCTGCTGGCAATTGCTGTAGTTCTGGAGGACAAAGAAAAGTTGCCCAAACTAACCAGCAATTAATTTAGTGTTTCTTTTGAAGAGTAAAAAATGATCAAATGGGAATAATGGTTTCAGTCAAATACTGAGCCTTGTATAGTCTCCATAGATAGAATTAACCAATGGAATGGAGTACTCTTGAACTAACCCTCTGGAGTTACTGGTTGCACTGTCATGATTAAATCATGTGTCTGGTTCAAGACAAAAAAAACACATTTTGCTGTCAACTCAAGTGCTGTCTTGAAACTAGCTTTAGTTTGATATGTATGCTAGTTTTAGTTTTTGATGCTGATAGACCAACTAAAAACAAAGAACATTTAAATTTGATATCAAAATAGTTCACATCAGTAAAAGTACTAAGTGAGGGAGAGATGCCCGACAGTGCAGCAGAACCTGCCAACATTGCTATCAAATGGACAAAAAAGTTGTATAATTGTATATCGTCGCATATAGTTTCCTTTAAATTTAAATACTATTCACATTTGAATCATATTGTATTCAAATTTTAATGTAATATATGGACAAAAATAGTCTCCCAAGAGTCAAGGTCAATGCTAAATACTGACATTGGGTTATAAAGCCCTCCAACATTGGGCTGTGGAACAGTGGTAACACATTCTCTGGATTGATGGAGCTCCATTCAGTCTTTGGGGTCAGTTGGGATGGAATTTGTTATCCAGAACTAATCATCCAATATTATTACCTGACCTCAAAAGGTTGTTATGGCTGAATAAAACCAAATCTTCCTTGATGTTCCAACCTCTAGTCAAGCTTTCTAAGAAGAGTAGAGGCTATAACTACAGAAAATGGGGAGCACCTCTCTATTAAGACCCTTAATGAAGAAAAAACACTAAATCAGAAGGTGAATGTAAATGTTGGGACCTTTTTAGTTGAAAGACACCAGGACCACATTGACTGGAAAAAAGCTAAAACTTTTAAAGTGACTTGATTTATCTGCCATTTGGACTAAAGCGGTTCCATTATCCAAAAAGAGATTACCTTTAAATAAAGGGCACGCAAGCTTGGGCTGCCATTGACTGACGAGGGACTTGGGAAATAAAGCAATTTGTGTTTCCAAGTGGAGATATATTCAAACGCAAGGTGTTGGGCTGCAGCCCTTTTTGAGAAAGACAGAGCTGCCATTTCCATCCAATTTGAATAATAACCGTCACTTGGGAGTGAAAAATGTTTTGAAACGGGATGCAATTGAGACAGCTGGAGAAATTTAATGACATAAGCTGGCTTAGAGTTCAGGGCATTTCTTTTAGCTTGCATAAAGGTGTATGAGGGTATAAGAACTTTTGAGAACTCTTGAGAATGCATCTGGACTTTTAGTGATGAGCAAGATGACAGGGAAGGCATCTGGACTTAAGAAAGATGATGACAGGAATCCCTATCATTAGAAGGAAATGCTTACCTAAACCCATTCCATCCTCCGTTGGTGGAGAAGCCCCTGGCCAGTTTAGAGAGGAAGCCTACATGATTGAGCCAGCTGGATATCAAGGCTGCTCTATGTGCATCTCTTCTTCATTATAATGGAGCCACTGATCGCTAGCCCACACAGAAGCAGCCAGACGACTTTGCTGCGGCTGTCTGGCGAACAGAAAGCATCCCTCAGCCGCCACTGCCTGTCACTGCATTAATGATGTCATCCCTTTGGCTCCTATGCTCCTGACATATGGGCTTTTGCCAAGCAGAGGTGGGAATGGGAAAAACATCGCTTTGTGAATTGGGCCCTCGATTCTGCCTGTGGTTTGTAATAATATTTTAAACATTTCCTGGCAGTTATGGATTTGGGGTAGTGGCCTGATATTATGGCCCCTTCAAAATGGACTACAGGGACAATCACACAGTCAACTTAAGCCAGGTTCACTATAGATATCAATGGATTATAAGATTGAATATAAGATTGTAAGACATCAGACTGTACAAGTGTAGGTACCATTTGAGTGGTGGATCATTCTCAGCACTGTGGACACAGTGTTTAACATCTCCAGCAGCTCACACATTAACACACCACCGCCACATCAATGTCACTGCAGTGCTGAGAATGATCAACCTTAATAAAATCTGCTCTGTGAGGTCCTGATCACTGAAGAACACGTGAAAGAAGGACAATAATGTATACAGAGAAACAGATAAACTACAGTCTGTAATTGTAGAACTACACAGTGCACCTGTAGGATCAGTGGAGCTAAAATGTTTCCTTTAACTGTACTGAGTTCTGGTTAATTATGAGACACATTCTCCTTTCACACCATTCCTAAAAGTATCTATGAGTTTTTGATACATTGTTTAATATCTGTGAGCTTGGAAAGCAATCTTACATCAGTCAGCACCACATATTCCTCTTTCTAATGGGCCTCCTCAACCCATTATTACTGTAGGCTATCACAGCTCCTCTGTTGTGTCTCGATACCTCTGCTAAGAGACGAGGGAGAACGAGAAACAACAGAAAATCAATTTGGAGGAAATGTATTCCCTCGGTTTTATCCCCCCGATGCCGTGGTTGCTTGGGTCTTCATTAGATGAACCTCGGCAATTGCTTTCAAAACATGGGTGAAATCCTCTCAAGCAGGTTCATCTTGATTGCATCCTGATGGGCATCAAATGAAACAAAGCATCTTTACGACAGTGATGTTCAGAAACACAAACAAGCCGTTTATCTCAGATATTGAAGTTTTACCGAAAAACAGATTTCTTTCTGACAGTTCTTAACGTCTGCAGCGTTTAATGATCAGCTACGTCCTTTCAATCAGAAGCTAATCAGACAGCAATGTACTGTAATGATTCACATATGATTTCTTTGGTAACCATCAGGATATCTAATCATTTGGTGTACGTGGACCTGACTGGCTTTTTTACATCAGTTGTAATGACTCATGACTCGCAGCACATTTGCCATCATTTCCGGGGAGATATCCACTGTCTCCCTGAATTGATACCGACACTCGAACGTGTTCCAGAAGTTAGGGGGGCTGTTTGAACTTCCCAGAAGCTCCACAGGCTGCTGAGATGGAAAGCTAATGAGAGAGGTGAAATCAAAGTGGAGCTATTCGTGGTGTGATGGAATCAAGGGAGCTAGCTAATTTCTGCCTATACCCTCAGGGGGTGAGGCAGATTTCAACTTCCTAGGCAGGAAAAGTACAAGGGAGAGATGAGATATGAAAACCAAGGCCTGTATGCCTGGGGAAGGCATTTAGAAGTACAGAATAGCCTGTTTCTTTGAAATCCCTCAGTACTACATACTTCTATGCTTTGCAGAAAAAGAGACCCACAATATATATATATTTTAAAATGTTTGTGGACACCCCTTCTACTTCTAATGAATGCTTTCATTACAATTCATTCAGCTTTTTTAAATTTTATTTTATTTTTGACAAATTTTATCCCCTTCCCAATGTAGTAGTAGAAGCCAATTAACCCATCCCATCTCCTAGGGGGCTCTCCCCATCACTTTGCACTGTCCCTGACTCCAGGAGGCTGAAGACAAGCAGACGCCTCCTCCGTTATGTGTGATGCCAGCCACCGCCTCTTTTCGAACTACCACTGATACACCATCACTGGGGAGCCAACGCTTGGAGGAAAGCGCAGGATTCCCAGCTCTGAATGGACCAATCAGTAGACGCCTGAGCCAGCGGACATTGCAATGTGTGAGTGATAGGGAGAGAGAGCGCCATCTACCCGCCCCGAGAGAGCACTGCCAATTTTTGCTCTCTTGGGCCCGGCTGTTGATTCAAACTTACAATTCTCTGGTCATAGTGTCAGCATCTTAGCCTGCTGAGGCACTCGAGGCCCCATTTGGCTTCTTTTAGTTGACACAAATGTATAAATGCACACACACAGCTTGTTTAGTCCCTGTAGAAAATTTGCCAGTAGAATAGGACTCTCCGGAGCAGATAACATGAACCTTTTGGCAGTATCCTTAATCTCAGCATGGACTAGAGGGGTATGAAGCCCAGCACTGAGATGTGTTCTCTGGAATGATGGAGCTCTAACCAATACTTTTGGGATGAGTTGGTGATGATTTGGTATGGTGATCATCCAACATCCTGACCACTCCACTGAAAGCAGTCAAATCCTCACAGCAATGTTCCAAAATCTAGAAGGAAGCCTTCCCTGGATAGTAGACACTCATTTTTGAAAGAAACAGTGAATGAGCAGGTTCCCTGTACATTTGTCCATATAGTATATCTTACATACATTTAGAGTCAGCTAACCTCTCATACTAAACTGTCTATTCAGTTGTCAGCTACATTTACCTTAAGGCTAAAGATTTAACAGCTGAAATAATACAAGTATTCAAAGCATGCACAAACAAGCAAACTGAAAGGTGTGGGTGTATATGAGCTTCATGACTCATTCTGTGTTTATCTCTCTGCCAACTCTTGTCAATCACAGCTACAAATCAGCCTTTTCTAGTGAGCATCCACTTTCTTTCAGCTCTGAAGACTTACTCTATACACAGTAAATTCCTCATTCACAGCCTGACTGAGCATCTTCTGTAAAATTGTAATCAGGATTGCATGAATACTTACACTTGAGCACTAGTCACATAAATGTTAGTGTATACTGTGAAATAGTCACATATCTTTAATATTGTGTAACAGTATCATGAGAGTTTAGTTATAGAATAATAGATAATGAATTCATAAGTTTTTACTTCAATTTTACAATTAGGTTACTGGGGTTAACCCTATAGAGACGGCAAGCCTGCTGGCGGCACAGCAAAAACTGCAGAAACAAAACTAAACATACCCCAAAAACCTTAAAGGGTCTACTTTTGAAATATATAGAGCTTGATTCAAAATATATTTTTGATATACGTGAGAGGAGCTGCACATTTTTTCCCGCCAAATGACACAATCTGTCATTCATTTGATAATGATATGGCAATTACAGACATTCCATTGGATTACTGGCTGTAGAATGTGTGGAATATAAACCTGAACAAAAAGCTCTCACCTGAATGTTCACACCTATCTCATACATATTTAATACTTAGGAGCCACTGAATGAGTGGAACAGAGTGTCAACTCACATTAGTTAAGCTTTAGAAATAAAACCACATACAATGTCTAAAAACTGTAATGAGCAGTGTGTAGCCAACACCTCTGTTTATTCAGTTCTGAGCTCAAAAGTCTTGGCTAGAAATGTTGAGTGTTTTTCACAATATATCAGCACATCTGAAAACAGGTTTTTGGAAAGTCTACGTTTAGAGCAGATTTAATCAAAATATAGATTTATGACACTATTAGGCTACGTTCACATTACACATTGCTCAAATCTGATTTTGTTGCTTAGAACAGATTGAACTATGTTAATGGTTCACATTCACAGACGTAAGTGACATGCATCTGTCTGTAATGTGAACAAATCTGCCCTTGAAACTGAAAAACAGGGTTTTTGTAGTAAATAAAAGAAGAAATAAAATAAGAAAGTAAGATTTGAAGAAGCTTTACGTTTTAAATCTCATTGAAATGTATGTGTCACTTTAGATTTTGGGCTAGTTTCTGTTTGTGTGACTTTCTGTTACAAAATCAGTAGGATGTTTGGGGAATCTGGCAACCCTGTATTAGTGAGACTGATGTTAGTAAAACTGTGTTTAGCTCAGGAGGACAGTAAACAGGTGCTGGACTGTACAGTACATGATCAGAAGGTGAATAAATGACAGCTGACTGCTTTTGCTGTTTTTACAGCTATGTGAGTAAATGAGAGAAGCCAACGCTGCCTCACCCACTACACACATGTGTACAAACAAAAAGACATGAAATCTGATCTGACCGTCACATTTAAGTCACATCTCCGTGTGAGGTGTGAGATACGTATCTGATCTAGAACCACATATGAAAGTGAGTCAAATTTGATGTGAAAAGATCACAAGTATATCACAAGTACATATGATATGACTATATCACATGTACAGTGGTACCCTTACTTACGAGTTTAATCCGTGCAGGAGCCGAGCTCGTTAGCTGGTTTGCTCGTTAGCTGGTACATAAGAATACCCCTTTTACGTAGGTCGATTGCTCGTTTGGTCGATTGCTCGAGCCGAGGACGTGCCTAATTTGAGCATTCATTCCCATGGTGA
>BRDA01073720.1:0-20895 GCA_036984385.1 Crenuchus spilurus | reverse complement strand
AGTGGTACCCTTACTTACGAGTTTAATCCGTGCAGGAGCCGAGCTCGTTAGCTGGTTTGCTCGTTAGCTGGATGCATTTTCCCCATAAGAATACATGTAAAACTGATTAATCCGTGTCAGCCGGCCAATATACAGTATACTTTAATATGTAAATAATGTGTTTATATGGGTTTTTAAAACATAAACAAGACGACGATGATGCTTGTGTAGGCTGGCGGCTAAGGAGGACAGGAGGACGGGCGTACGTGTATGGCATGGTTACACTTATCATATGAAAAGTAAAAGTAAAATGTATCTAACTTTCTTGTTCACTACCTTTTGCTGTCTTTGTGTCACTTTCACTAGCACTTTCACTTTCACTGGACAGCAGTCAAAGGGAATGACTGACTCTTCTTCTATGCTAGCATCTAGGGCAGTGGTTCTTAAGCTGGGTTCTATCAAACCCTTGGGGTTCGATGAGTCGGTTTCGGGGGTTCAGAGGAGCCTCTGCCATGGAGGTAAAGACACACTTGTGTAAAAAAAAATGACGACACACCCCACTTGGCCATCACTTGCTGCAGAGGATCAATGTTACATTGCTTTCAGTGCTGCGGGAAATTTATCGCACGCAGTAGTCAATGGCTGTCGTAGTTGTACGTCGTGTGGTTTCTTTCTTAATATTTAATCTATACTAAATATGTCGACAACAGCAGACATAAGCAGAAGTCACACTGATTTGCAGGTATGTAATTTGGGCAATGCTTTATTCTGGCCCCAAAAAAGTATTTTGAGTATTCAAAACAACAAATAACAAATTTACTTAAAAATTTAAAAATCTAAGTTATTAAAAAATGTTAAATTCTTTAAAAAATCCAAATTAATTTTTAATTATTAAAATGGTAAAAAAATATATTTTTGGGGGCTGAAATTCTTTTATGAGGCCGAAATATTTTTTCAGGGCAAGAATAAAGTAATACCGTAATTTGTTGTGAGGTCATGCACTGTGTTGGTTTTGTTCTTTGAGCAAGGTGATGTTCATGCACAACTCATTTTGTGCACCAGTAAAAAAACATATACCTATGTCTTGAATTTGGAAAAATAAATCTTATTTTATTTATCACTAAAGAAGGGTTCAGTGAATGCGCATATGAAACTGGTGGGTTCGGTGCCTCAAAAAAGGTTAAGAAACACTGATCTAGGAGATGCTATGACCACCGCGCCCCTAGCGGTTGGCATACTTGAACTAATTTACGCTACTCGTTACTTGGAATTTTACTCGTTACCTGGAACAAAAATATTCAGAGATCTCGACTCGTTACCTGGAATACTCGTTAGTAGGGATGCTTGTAAGTATGGGTACCACTGTAGTGAGAATGGAGCATTCTATAGTATATAAGGGATCATATACTTAACATTCATTGCATACGGGATGCACATTAAATATGCAACATTTTGTAACGAGCACTTGTAACTGAATAATTATCTTCTGAATCAAAGTGCATTACAAAACAATGCCGACTTTAAGTAATAGAATCACAAATCTCAAACTTCTGTCTCTATTTCAAGGTATTGCAAATCATACACTGTGAAGAGATTAAGAGATGATTCATTTCACAGCATAAAAATCCTTTAATCTGTGTAAACCCTACTGCTGTGAGATATTGCAAGGCTTAGGCTGGTCTATAATCTCTGAGTCCAACAAGAGCTTAAGATATACAGCGGTGGAGATGTTTCTGCAAGCTTACCTTGTATTTATTAACAAGCAATATCCTTCAAATCTCCATTACATGTGTGATCACAATATCGCAATGTGTTTTTATCAAGAATACAAAAAGAATGGAGACATCAGACCCAAGTGTTGTTAAAAAGTGAGTTTGTGGTGTAACTCCACGCATGTGGAGTCCTTTTACCATTCCCCATTTACCTGTTCTTATTTCAAGGTGTATTTTCTGGCCTTCCCGTTGGCTGTAACACTGCACCAATTCCAGCAGGGGAATAAATTGTGCGCTAAAAATTACAAGCATTGAAAGCACTGTCAATGAGGCAGAGCTGCATAGCCCCAGGCGTGACGCAACCTGTTCAAATCACCTGTTTGGATGGTCAAAAGCCTTTTAGTTTCTAATAAAGGAAAGCACAACGTATGTACTGTATAAACACAGTGGAGGACATGGAGAGAAATCCCAGTCTTTGCCACCACACAAAGGATTATGAGCTCTCATCTTTAGAAGCAAATAAACACAATTATGTAGCAACAATGCAGCAAAGGACGGACATTAGCACCCTGAACCTAAGTCAGACTTAGTCTGAGACAGTTCTACCTGGTCTTTAGGTTTTAGTTCTTTAACTCTCAGGTGTCACCGCTGCTGTTAGAGATCCCACAGCATAAGAACAAAGTCATGTCGTGCATTACCATCAACTTACATTGAATGTTCTGTCTGGAAAAATTGTGCTTGTTTTAGTTTGATGTTGATAGACCAACTAAAAACATGATATGATCATTTAAACTTGATATAAAAACTAACACATCTAACAAAAATGGACACATCTGTAAAAGTAGTAAAGTGGGAGGAGCTAAGACTGCCACCAAGTGAACAAAAAGGCCCCACCTGCTTTAGTTGTATATACATATTTTTTCCATTACATCTTCATAATTATATCCTGCCTTAATATTTTACACTTTTGAAATGCTTCATTCGGTCATAATAATAATAAAACAAAATTCAAATCTGTTTTAGATTTTTGGGTCCAGTATGTTGCAAAATAACTGTCAGATCATATAGATGATGTTAAAATGTATAGCTAACATTGTCATAGTAAACATTTTAATGCAGTTTATAAAGTATTCAAGACCTGCCAAAAAAGTCCAAGTCAAGACTTAAGTGAAAGCCATTAAGCTCCGCCCATTCACACTGAAGTTGTAAGAAGTGTTTCGGCCTGGCCTGCTTTCTGAATGAGACAAAATAGCCAATCAGAACAGAAATAATTTGTATGTATTACATCTCATAGACATAAATAAAGACTTGTCCTATGCTGACCTCTGGGAAAAGACAATGGAAGAATATGTTGGCTACGAGTGCTGTAAATTTTAATGATTTGTTTAATACAGGACATTATTCTAGTACCGTATTTGTGGTTTTGGTTTTTTTGCGTGTAGCACTTTGTAAGTACTTTTTAAAAGCGGCTGGCTGTTTGATCATCAAGACACACTATAGATATGCAAGATGCGGGTGACCTCAAAATGTATTCACTTTGAATAGGCCTCTGGGAAACTCTGCTTGGGCATTCAAATCACATTCAAAATAGAAGGGCATGTTTTAACATGCATCCAGTGAACCTAATATTCAAATGCGTTTTTATGCATTTGTAATTCTCCACGTTCTCCGAGCTTATTTGCACAAATCGCAGTTCGATTATTTCTCATTTTCTGTTGCCTTTTATACAACTGCCTGTGGAAAGCTTTGACCGAATTCAGCTGGCAAGCATGCTGCGGCTGTGTATACCTTGACTATTTCAGAAGCACAATCACATCGAGTAATGAACCATAGTGTTTAGAAAATGCAATGGAAATGGCTCTTTCTTTCCTCTGTATTGCTACATGGTGATGTTGTTGGAAGGGCAATAGATTGTGAGACTACTGCAGTCCACATACTTAACATATTGCCTCCCTGCTCTATTTATCATTAATATTAATGCCTGAGGTTTCGTCATGCAAGACCAGGAGCATGGTGGCTGAAACAAACACATCTGCATGACAATGTCCAGTATTGACAACACAGTCAGTGGAGACAGCTCTCATTCATTTGGATAGATGCCTTTTTCTGCAGCTCATAAATTGCCAATACTGCATCCTTAACAAGACCTTTGTGGCCCTGAGGCATGAAACCAAATTAATATAGATTGGGCTCTGCTGTGTGAACTCTAATGGCATCCATTGGTCCACTGTGTTAGAAAAAACATTCAATGTTGGACCTTTTGATCATGAGTGTAACTGTGATATGCTAGTATGCTGGGTATGTTTCCCCAAAAACAGTATTCAGACAGGTCAGCTGTTACCAAGCTGGCTTGTGTAATCTCTATAAAATGGGATGTAGCAAAATGGTCACCTCATGGCCTCACTAATGTTCTCATGGATGAATGCACTCAAATCTACACAGCAATGTTCAAACTTTTGTCTTCTCAAGAGAGTAGAGGCTGACACTCAATACAATGCTAAGAAGAAATGCCGGACCACCGTGTAAACACATGCCCATATTGTCCTATGTGTCATAAAGATAAAAGTATCCATTACCACACCTTCTTAATCCTTATGAGGGCCGCGGTCAGTACCCTACCCCCTCACTGGGTGCAGGGCAGGGCATTATATTATCCCAACTAAGCCCAGGACAGGGCATCAATCCATTGCTGGGTGCACACACACATACAAACACACATACACTCACACTTTAGAGTACGCAGACCACCTGACCTTCATGTTTTTGGACTGTGGGAGGAAACTGGAGACCCCGGAGGAAACCAACGCAGACACGGGGAGAACATGAAAACTCCACCCAGATGGGGACTCGAACCCAAGACCTCAGGGCTGAGAGGCGAACGTGCTAACTACCAAGCCACCGTGCCACCCATAATAATATCCTTAAAGTCCCAAAAGAAACTCTCGGCACTCTTAAAATGAAAAATTTATTTGGCTTCAGCTGAGGACTACTGAGGTTTTTTGTGGAACTAAAGGTGGTTCTTCTCTTGCATCATGGAGGTGAAGGACAGATCAAGGTTATATATTCTGAAAAAAAGTCATATTTGACATTCTTAATAAATTAAAAGTGCCATAAACACCAATTATATGCTAAATGAGACATTTACAAAAGAAGGGTAAAAGTGATCCTATCATAAGTGGTACAAGCATGAACAGGGTACAGTACATCCAAGGACATATTGTAATCTGATCACTCGGACCACATTCAGAGGTGGTTAGAGACAGCTATGACTACATTATATTTGTAGTATGAATGCCAAAATGTCTCAGTGCATCTCTGACAGGAGTAAGCACCGCCCACTTCCACTACCCCAGCCCAAAAAAATACATAATAACCATGAAACTGTTATGAGGAGCTGAGACAAATGCAGCTGCTTTTCATAGTCTGTCAGTGTCTCTCCTGTTCATTCATAAGTTATACTAACAGACCGCGTGATTGACAAGTCTGAAACAGCTGAAGCAGCTCGCAAGCCAAGAACCTAAATCAGCAGGAGAGTGAAAAGCAGTCACAGGAGAGGCATTTAAAATGCTAGATGAGGGCCCTGAGTAGAAGGTGCTGCCCCGAGGATTCAAATCCCAAACATGCTGCTTGCCATCGATAGCCGGGGTGTCGAGAGAGCAGAATTGGCCATGCTCTCTCTTCAGGTGGGCAAAATGGCGCATTCTCCCTACACAAAGAAAATTGAGTACAGATTTGTACTTAAGAAAGAGGGGCTGTACCTTGAGATAGTGCTGGGCGATAAAACGATATGTATCGCAATAGACACGTAATCAATATTAATAGAAAATGCGCTCGATAGAACGGTCGATATATATTTTTTTCATTGGAATAAACCAGAGCAAAGGTTCCGCTTTAAATGCACCCGCTTGTGAAGCAAGATTGGTTGGTCGGTCCTCTGGTGCCTAGCAACGTATGGAGTGACACGCTAATAGCCAATCACGGAGCACTATCAGGCTTGGTTGTGCCGCCTCGTTGCACGCCCTCTTGTTTGTGTAACTTGAACTGGCATCGTGTGAGACGCATGGTGAGTGGAATATAAGTGCAGCGAGCAGCGCGATGAGCAGCGCGATGAGCAGCGCGGCAGCGAGCGAAGAAATTGTGAATAAAAAAGGAAAGGTCAGTTCACCAGTATGGCAGTTTTTCTGATTTTTTCAGTCGGACCGTACTCAGACCAACATTGTCTGCAAATTGTGCAGGACTGTTGTCCCCACCAAGACCGGCAATACGACTAACTTGTTTTACCACCTTAGCCGGCTCTAATTGAGGACAAAATGGTGTGCATCACTACAGACAGTGTGGCCAATATAGTGAAGGCGACATCACTAAATGACTGGACACGGCGGCAGTGTTTTGGCCATCGTTTGCACTCTGCTGTTAGTGAGTAGCATTGTCATTTTGATGATAATTATCCATGTTGGTTCCTATTTATTATCCAATGTTTATTTGAGATGCTATAGTACTAATAACAACAACAACAAAAACTATTACTACTACTACTAATAATAATAATGCTAATCATTGTAATAATAATAATAATAATAATTTTTATTATAATTGTTATTAGTAGGCGATTAACTTCCTTGTAAACTTCCTAGCACTAAAGCAACTTCTAGCACTAATATATATATATAAGGGCAAGGATATTTTTTTATTTGAGTGTTTTTCATGGTTGTGTTGCCATTTCTGAGGAAGGTTAAATTTGAAATAAAATGTTTAAATGTAGCATATTTTGTCATAGTCCTTATTTTAAATAGGAAAAAAAAATTCAATAATTATCGATATCGACCGATATGAAGTGCTTATATCGTGATACAGTTTTTAGCCATATCACCCAGCCCTACCTTGAGATACAATAGAGTACCTTTCCATTGTCGTACCAATGGTTTTTGTACCACTTAATGTACTGTTCTGTACCCAAAGAGGCTAAAATGTACCTAAAGTGTACCTCTGAGTACAAGACAGTATTTATATTGTACCTCTATTTTTTATTTTCTAGCACTAAATCTGCCGGGTGGTCCGGCAAAACTGGTGATCTGCGCTTTCCTCTGATCGCGCTAGCTGCCTGGCGGTGATGTATCACCAGCATGGCATCAGAGGAGGCTTGTGCTTATCTGCCTCCTCTCAAGAGTCAGGGACATTGCAAGTGATAGTGGTAGGGAGAGTTGATTAAAGGGGTGGGTTAATTAGCCACTAAAAATACACTGCGGAGAAAATCAGGAGTAAAATTATTTAAAATAAATAAATAAATAAATGCCAGGTGTTAACAGCATGTTTCAGCAAACGTTTGTGATCAGATCACCTGAGATGCATTTAAATACCAGGTGTCAACAGGGCCTATGACTACTTAGGAAGAGTGCAATCAGACATTACATCACACTTTAACTACTATCACCATTAAATACAATGGGACAGTGAGAAAAAAAAAAAACATTGCTGCTTAATCTTTAGAAAACTTTCTTAAGTAAGTCAAAGCAACAGCTTCTATCCAAACCTTCAACATGAACCAGAGAACAGCAGAAGTCAATAATGTACTCTGAGAGACCAATTTAAAACAAGACTTGAAGTAATTGTTCCAGTGATAGTACTTTTGGCACATCGACCTCATTCTTCCTGTTAGCAGATCTCACTATTATGCTATTATCTGTCACTCAAACGTTTGTTTCCATGTAATCAATATCATCTGATTTTCTAAGAGATTTGATAGTGAAACTAATGTAATTAAGAGCCACACTTGTCTGAGAGTTCTGAAAGAAACTGGCAATTAACAGAAGCACTTTCGTGGAGACGATGATGTAGAAGGATAGATTGTGCACATCTACGTCCAATGAAAAGGATAAAAAAGCACTGCTATGACATATCACAGATGGTCTAGTCTGTACATACTGAACAACCTCAGTCCCCATACTCTTTAAAAACTCTTTTGATTGGTATATAGGGGCTATAGAAAAACACTTTTAAAAGGTTATTTAGGAACACAAGAGTGTTTATTGGTTGCAATTGAGAGTGTAGCTATGTGTACACTATTAATCACTTTACTATGACATAACATATATTAGTAGTTAGTAGTTATTGCATTATAACACATAGTAAGCCTTTACATTCATCAACAAATTATAAACCTGGAGAGTAAAGGGTTAATAAAGAATACATGCACGGACTAGTTATACTGATGCTATAATTCTAGTCTCCCAAGCCAGGTTCCTCTCCATGGGCATAGAGTGTGTGTGTTTTGTTGCTTAATATGGTCAAGAACAGCTATTTTTATGGGAATATCTGTCTGCAACATAACCATTCACAGACCACTACTCTGTACCATGTACAGGTGAGCAAATTTTCAATCCTGCAACCAAC
Source organism: Crenuchus spilurus (assembly GCA_036984385.1). NCBI lineage: Eukaryota > Metazoa > Chordata > Actinopteri > Characiformes > Crenuchidae > Crenuchus > Crenuchus spilurus. The sequence continues at coordinate 12,814 of BRDA01073720.1, read as the reverse complement.
CTATAGCAAACAAATTGGTGTGTGTTTCTCACTTACAAACAACTAAAAGCTCCAAAGAAACTAATCAAATACATTTGTACTTCAAACTTCTGGAACTTTTTTGAGAGAGCCAATCAGAATGCACCTGACAGAATTTCTATGCTTTGGATGGGTGGAGCATCCAAGGCTGAAACTATACATATTACAACATACTACACATGGTGTAATACATATAATATTAACATACTACAATATACTATACATACTATAATATAATATACACACCACTATATGCTGTACATACTATAATAGGAACATGCTACAATATACTATACATACCATAATATAAACAAACTAAAATATGCTATACATGCTAAAATATACTATACATACTACAATAAATATACAACAATATGCTATATATTCTATAATATGAACACACTACAATATACTATACATACTATAGTGCTATACATGCTAAAATATACTATACATACCTGTATACTACAATAAGCATACTACTTTGTACAATATGCTATACATACTGTAATATAAACACACTAAAATATACTATACATGCTAAAATATACTATACATACTACAATAAATATACTACAATATGTATAATATACTAAACATACTACAGTATAAGATACATACTATAATATACTATAAATACTATAGTATCACTGATCACTATACTTGTTATTAGTTTGTAATGTCTGCTCCACCTCAGGCATTGTTTCTAGAAGCTTCTGAGCACAGGTGAGAAGCCCATCACAAGCTCACCTGGCCCAGCCGGCTGGGTCTCCCTGGACCTGCTCGCTCTATTTTGGGGGAGGATCACCGCTATTTAATTAAGCGCCACTCCCTTCAAACATCTCCAGCAATGGAAGCACAGAAAATGAACACTTTCCCTGGGTTCCCACCCTGGCTGTTTTAAAAAAGCCTCTAAGTAGGTTACAGACAAAAAAGAGAAAGAAGTAGGCTACCGGTGAGGCTCAGGAGAGCGGTGCAATGGAGCTTCAGCGTTAGCGAGAGACTGCTTCTACTTCAGAGACAAATTTGGACTGAGAGTGAGCTATGGAGCTGCAATGCATTTGGGCAAAGTTCTCCAAAAGGAGCTCTCTTGACCAAGACACAGTGAGAGATTACTATATGGGTGGAAGAAGAAAACATGCAAATGCTGCTGTGGCTGCTGCTCAGCAGGCCGTCTGTGCTTGAACAAACTTACTGACGTCTACGTTTCATCTGTTTCACCCTGGGTGGTTTCTCCTCACACGTAAGCTTCTAATTAGGCTCCAAACGTTGCACTAAATGACATGAAATCTGTGTTTACCAAAAAGTGTGGCGTACAAAGCCACAAACCGATGTGCAAACGCAATGCCATGCTTTTGTATTCTGCCGCATGTTGTGTTGTTTGCCGAAAGCACAAGAGCACTGGTTTTGTATTAGATTAAGATGAAAAGTGAAACAAAGCTGTTGGCATTAGTCCCCCGTTGCTTTTTTTTTCAGAGCAGAGGACAAATGAGATGAATGTACCAGCTGGCAGAGCTAATGAATTCAGCTCTTAAAGAAATCCTCTCGGCCTGGGCTAATATTTACCCATCTTCAGCACATATGGATCCTGACAGTGACAGTTTTTAATGGGGTTCATTAGGTCCATGTTATTGTATGTCTCAAAGGTGGCGGTGACGAGCTGAGGTTCTAAAGGTTCTAATGAGATTGACATAACTATTACAGCTGTCAGTTTATTAGGCCTACCTACCTCATGCTTAAACTCATCAGTGAAAAGTGACCACCATTGCACTACTCTTATATAATCAGATATAATAGACCATTAAGGACAAATGCAGCTAAATGTGGACAGATTAGAATCTGTTCATATTCCAAAGGATGGCTAATACAAAATATTCACCACCAGATGAGCTCTCTATCTGTACAACAAGGTGGAGCCACAAGAGAGGGGTTTGTAAACAGGGACGTCTCTACATTATGGGCAGGAGGGGCCCAGCGCCACCAGATGTCGCTGTGGAGCAGTGTGTGACAGTGTGTTCATTTTGTTTACATATTATTTTTATATACATATATATTGTTGTGTATTTGACATTTTTTTAACATTTAAAAAGTAGTTTCCAATACATTTAAAATATTCCTGTATGTGTTGCATAAGGTCAGTACTTTCAGCAGTCTTCATTTAGTTAGTGAGTATGGGGCCAGCACATCAGCATCCGTTTAAGCAAGTGAGCAGTAGAAAACATACTTTCAATAATGAGCTGCAGGGCATGCTGGAAGCCAATAAAAAATGAAAGATTTGAATATGCAAGCTTATGTGAATATAATTTGTGATATCAGCGTTGCTATGCAGCTTGCCACTCAAAAACATCACAGTAACTGTTAGCCGCTGTCAGGGGCACAGCACCAAATTCTGGGCCCTATGCACAAGCAGCCTGTTATTAAATATTATTTATTTTAATATTTAAAGGTAAATAAAATTCCAGACTCCTCAAGGGCCCTCTTCTCCACTGGGGCCCTGGTAACTCAGTACCACTTTTCCCCCCACTACGACACCCCTAAGGCTGATGCTTTTTATTGATAAATGGGGTAGAGGCTACCTGCAAAGTTATATGGCCAGTGAGTGTTGGTAGGCATGAATCATGCTGCAAGCCATCTTGGACAAAACCTCACACCCCCTGTAAACTTCACTGGAAAACAGCAGCACATTCAGTGTCAAACATATACAACAGAGTTGTGTTAAAGAGGTCATATGAGAACTTACCCACTACAGTAAGACTCTACAACAAGTCTCCTTAAAGAGACAGTACTGATCTCCTGCTGTGTGAACTGTGCTCAGTTACATCACTAAACACACTACTGTATTCATCTGTGTGTACACACTGTGTAATAATATCATATCTGTAAATATGCTATCTATCTATCTATCTATCTATCTATCTATCTATCTATCTATCTATCTATCTATCTATCTATCTATCTATGTATCTATCTATCTATACCTACCCACCTCAGTACAAAATAGTATAAAAAACAAGTATTCATACCAAATGCTTTAGTAAGCCATTCATACCAAAGCACTAGTAATGGTATCTAAAGTTTGAATGGGCTTTTGTGCCATTATTATCTACAAACAGGAATCCATCCGCACAAGCAGAACAATCCTAACATGGTAATTCTTCTTCAGTCATAAGTGCTAGGCTTCTCATTCTGGAGATTTTAATTACAGATCCAGACTGGGCACTAACCTAAAGAGCAAATCTCACACAATCCACACAGTGGCAACTTCAAGAGCAACTCATTTCTTGGCTTCCGCTCAAAACGAGGATCTTCAGACGAGTGCTTTAATTTCCTCAAAAAGCTCGTTTTGTTCTCGTGTTTGTCTTAAGTGTCGAGGCGTTTTGAAGGCTCCTCTTTTTTCCAACACTTTCAAAGCGGCAACTGAAAAGAGATGTTTTGGGACGAAACAAGAAATGAACATGAAGGCTGTAAGTGAAACATTAGGCTCCGTCTCGCCTTTTATTGATTAATACAACAGCACAAGGTCTGATAATGGCTGTTAATGCAAATTACACATCAACATTTTAAGCGAAAGAAGATCTGACAGAACATTTAAGCTCAACCATGAGCTTACAGTACTGCTGGAGAAAGCAAAGTGTTCTCAAGGACAGATGTTGTTAGTCAGATGGAGACAGTAGTGAAGGCTCTTTTCTGTACCCGTGACAGTAGTGTTGCCAGCCTAAAGACATAACTTCTTGGCACAGACTGCTGAAGGGAAGATCAATAAACCAAGAACAGCTGACAAATTGCTGCACAAACTAAGTTTACAGCATCTGACCAAAACTTCTATGCTTACAATTCAGGCTACAAAAATACAACCTCAGTCCTCAGTGGACACTAATATATGCGCTCAATGCTAAATGCTTGCATGGCTTGATTTAGAGCCACTGTTATGTTATAAAGTATATGACAGATAACTATGTAGTAGAACCTCTCTGGCTAAACAATTAGAGCACATAACATATTTGGATCCGCACAACACACATTTACTCACAGACCAACGAGAGCAGGTTTCATATACAGTGGGGGGAAAAAGTATTTGGTCAGCCACTGATTGTGCACGTTCTCCTACTTAGAAAGACGAGAGAGGTCTGTAATTTTCATCATAGGTACACTTCAACTATGAGAGACAAATGAGGGGAAAAAATCCAGGAAATCACAATGTATTATTTTTAAAGAATTTATTTGTAAATTATGGTGGAAAATAAGTATTTGGTCAATAAACAACCAGTGAGAATTGTGGCTTTTACAGACCTGTTAGTTCTTCTTTAAGAAGCCCTCCTATTCTGCACTAATGACTTGTATTAATTGCACCTGTTTGAACTTATGTGTATAAAAGGCAACTGTCCACACTCTCAATCAATCACACTCCAAAGAGCTTTCTAAGGACAACAGGGACAAAATTTTAGACCTGCACAAGGCTGGGATGGGCTACAGGACAATAGGCAAGCAGCTTGGTGAGAAGGCAACAACTGTTGGCACAATTATTAGAAACTGGAAGAAACACAAGATGACTGTCTGGGGCTCCATGCAAGATCTCACTTCATGGGGTAAAGATGATTTTGAGAAAGGTCAGGAGTCAGCCCCGAACTATACAGGAGGACTTGATCAATGACCTGAAGAGAGCTGGGATCACAGTCTCAAGGAGAACCATTAGTAACACACTATGCCATCATGGTTCAAAATCATGCAGGGCATTCAAGTCCCCCTGCTCATGCCAGCACATGTCCAGGCCCATTTCAAGTTCGACAATGAACAGAGGAGGCATGGGAGAAGGTCATGTGGTCAGACCAAAATAGAGCTTTTTGGTATTCAAGTCCACTCGCCATGTTTGGAGGAAAAAGAATGAGGAGTTGCATCCCAAGAACACCATACCTACTGTTAAGCATGGGGGTGGAAACCTCATGCTTTGGGGCTGTTTTTCTGCAAAGAGGACAGCACGACTGAACCGTGTTAAGGGAAGAATGAACAGGGCCATGTATCGTGAGATTGTAAGCCAAAACCTCAGTCTATCTGTTAGAGCATTGAACATGAAACGTGGCTGGGCCTTCCAGCATGAAAATGATCCCAAATACACTGCTCAGGCAGTGAATGAGTGGCTCCGTAGAGGTCGTGGAGTGGCCTAGACAATTTGTGGAGGGAGCTGAAAGTTTGTGTTGCCCAGCAACAGCCCCAAAACATCACTGCTGTAGAGGAGATTTGCATGGAGGAATGAGCCAAAATACCAGCTACAGTGTTTGCAAACCTGATCTGGTGAAGACTTACAGGAAACGTTTAACCTCTTTCATTGCCATGTTGCAAAGTATTGAGTTGAACTTTTTTTATTGACCAAATACTTATTTTCCACCATAATTTACAAATAAATTCTTTTAAAATCCTACAATGTGATTTCCTGGATTTTTTGTCTCATTTGTCTCTCATAGTTGAAGTGTATCTATGATGAAAATTACAGACCTCTCTCGTCTTTCTAAGTAGGAGTACTTGCACAATCAGTGGCTGACCAAATACTTTTTTCCCCACTGTAACAATACATGCTGGCAATAAACATAATAACCATGAATCAGACTCTGGAATGTGAATATTCTGCATTTACTAGAATAGGAGATATTAGTCTACAAACAACCTCAATAAACACTATTATTGTTAACCACATTTGTAACTTGAAATATGAAAGCAGAAATATGACTGCTGGCCTACATACTTTAGGACTGTAGTGTATTGTACCAGCATCCCAATAACCTGAAGCCTGCATCCGGTTTGCTCTCCTGGGGCTTTCAAAGTTGGCAACCAGCACTGCCTGTTGCATTAGATTCAGTTTCCAGGAGACAATGAGTCATTTTGCCCCTCAGCCATCTACCGGTTCTTCATACCCCTGGCACCCCAATCCCCATCCCACCTTGACCCTGCCAGCTGTGGTTGTGGCTCCATGCCTGCTGCTGGGTGCGTGAAGGGAGGCCAGGACTGATGCTGTGGGGGTCTACAGGAGAAGAGACAGCTGGCACTTCAGTAAAGCTGCTGAGGGGCCGTCCTGGGGTCCCGCCAGACTCCACTAACTAGCTGGAGGTGCAGGAGGCCGGAGGAGGATCTTTCCTTGCCCGGAAAAGACTGGGGAGTTGCTCATCCGCTGCCATTTGGTTCAGCACATTCAAGGAGCTGAACTAAGGCCAGACTGCAGAGCATGAGATGGTCTGCAGTGGGGAAGATCATGTGTACTCAAGATACACAACCACTTTCACAATATTGCTTGTTAAATGTTATTGCAATACTATGCAATACTGATATTAAAGCAAAAGGCAAAGTTGAAAAATGTACAAAGTATACATTTTGATAGAATTATTGATAAATATTTACTAATGCAGCTCCAAAATTTAGAATGTCAATAAAAAGTTCATTTTTGTTAATAATTTAATTTAAATATATAATCATATATATATATATATATATTAATTACAGGAGACATGTTGACTTTTTTTAATATTGATAATGCTTGAATAGTAATTCAAATTCAAATTCAAGTGAAGTATTCTAATAATTTGAGATTCTGGATTTTCAAATTTCATATAAACCATGCTGATCAACAGTATCAACAGTATATGAAACTTTATATCTAACTTTTATTACAATTAGAATTAGAATATTGTGTAAACGTTCATTTGTTTTCATAATTTCATTCAAAATTGATGATATTCTCATTTTTGCAGAAGCAATAGAATGCAATATAATAAGTATGTTACAGTTCAACATTGAGTATGTGTATGATGATTTTCATTTGTTTGTGGATAGACAAGAAAGCCTTAGTCACAATGTCTATATTTGTAACTTTTTGATTAATAGACCTTTTGCGGTAGTCATTACGGGTTAAGCCGGATACTTGTTTCAGACGAGTATCATTTATGGATAAAGCATTTGTGACGAGTACGATCATGATACTCGTAAAACTTGTCAATATCCATGCTCATGCTGATGGAAAATCCTCATTGGTTAACTGACTGTCTTCACAATCTGTGATTGGCCAATCACACAGAGCACCCGCCCCTACAGCCCACACAGAGCTCCCTACACCAGAGGTGTCAAGTAAAAAAGTACAAATACTTTGTTACTATACTTAAGTAGACATTTTGGTTATCTTTACTTTACTGGAGTAAATATTTTCTGACAGCTTTTTACTTCTACTTACTTACATTTTCATGTAATTATCGGTACTTTCTACTCCTTACATTTTAAAAACAGCCTCGTTATTTCTACAGTATTTCATTTTGGTTTGTCATCATTTAAAAAACATCCAGATAAACTGGCCATCCTGAAAGAGTGAATGTGACTGTGGTTGGATGATAAGTATAAACATATAACATTCTGATACCCTATTGGTAAGTGATCCATCACACCTGCACGTCACATGTCTCACCACTCTCCAGTAAGCTCAGTACTACACATATATGGTCAGTAATGTATTTGAAATGACTAAAATGTTTCATTTCATTTTTAAGGGGCAGATATGCAGCTGAAACAGAAAGCCAGTACATCCCAAAAAATGTCAACATTACCATTTTAATATAACATTATAGTCATTACGGCTTTTAGAAAAAATGTATTTTGGGGTGGGGGGTGGGGTAGTGCACTATATGCCCCTGTGGCACAGACTAAGTTTTGACATTTGTTTTCCTTACATTACTTTTACTTTTATACTTTAAGTAATTTTAAAACCAGAACTTTTGTACTTGAGTAAAAAGCTTAAGTTGATACTTCAGCTTCTATAAAAGTCTTTTTAAACCCTAGTGTCTATACTTCTACCTGAGTAATGAATGTCAATACTTTTGACATCTGTGCTATACACAGACGCGTCTGTGTGTGTGTGAGAGTGGGGCACAGCTCTGGCTGCACAGACAGTCACTCAGTCACACACACACACACACACACACCTAAATCAATATTGTTTAACTTTGTGTGGAAAAAAAATGCCAAGAATATTAGGTAGTAAAAATAAAAATAAAATAAAAAATAATAATAATTGAAAGAAAAAAAAACAGTTTGATCATAATCAAATCAAAATAAAAAAGGAAGTTGTGTTGAATACATATAGCAACTGATGCACGTTAAATCCTGCAAGTTACGTTACTTTGGTCATGTGATGAGGCAGCACATGAGAGCATTGAAGGAAGTGTTATGACTGGACTTGTGGAGGGAGTCAGAAGACGTGGAAGACCAAGAATAACCTGGATGAATAACATCAAGACGTGGACTGGATTATCAGGTGCTAGCCTGCTAAAAGCAACCAGAGACAGATGGCATTGGAGAGAAGTGACTCATCTGTGCAGCCTACCATCACGAAGCGATGACGGCGTGTGACATGACATGACATGACATGATCAATCCATATCAATTTCAGACTTAAAATAATGTACTGATTTAAGCCCCACCCACGTCCGGTTAAACCACACCCAATTCCGGTTTAGGCCCCGCCCACTTCGAGTACAGAGTATACAGATAATTTAGATGGTTGAACAGACTAGTAGTTAATATATTCAAATATGCTCTATGATACTGTATCTAGAGTTCTATAAATACATAGTCATGAGAAACCCGTCACAGCTCAAAAATGTAAACATACTCTACCTTAAGTCTAGGTGTGCACATTTTGGAATCATGTAACTGTGAAAGCTGAAATATTTGATGGTTGTGGCACTCAAAGTGTAATTGATAACAAGGCAAAAGTAATTTATTATTTTTTTTAGGTCGAGTGAGATGTGCCGTGCTGAAACATGGTGCTACATCACTACTAGACTTCTTGAGACAGATGTTAACCCAGAGATAATGACTCTTTCCTAGACAACTGGAGTGACTCTAGACCATTCACTGGGGAGATTTGGGGAGAAACTGTGCCATGATCAAAACTGTAGTGTGGTTGTGCCTTACAAATTACGATGAGTTGTGTTGAACATAGTCCAGTGCAGCAAGAACACACGGTTGATGTCATTCTTTTAAATGAATAACCAGGCGTATACTACTGACTTGTCTGTGCCAGCTTATTAAGTAAGTAAAGTACGTATGATACTGTCAGTTGGACTGTGGCCAAGAGGAGACGGCAGCAGCAGGGTTCCAGAAAACAAGACTTTATTGTAGAATGCAAAATACTGTGGCTATGAAGCAAAACAAATACCGTAGCTATGACTTGACTAAGACAAATCTGAAGACATTACATGGGTGACATTATAGTGACAAACAATGACAGACAAGGACAGTAGCATACTTAATCAAGACATAATGAAACAGCAGGGCTGTGCAATGACATAACGTAACTGGGGGTAGAGACATGATGTGAAAGTGACACGTGGAAAACATGGCAACAGGATGGGACTAACAGTCTCCAGACTTAAACCCCATCCAGCTGATTTGGGATGAAGTGAAAAGCAAAGCAAACCTACAAGAGCCAACGTTTATGTGACGTTCTGCAGCAGATTAGTGAAGAACTGTCTGAAGAATGTTTGATGTCTGTTGTAGAAAGAATGTCACGAGTGTGTTCAGCTGTTATATCTGACAAAGGTGCTGCTTTGTGTCCAAAGTTTAGACACATTTTGTCTATAAACTGATTCCATGAGTTCTTATTTAACTCTTATACTTTCATTTGTAATGAAACATTAAACTGAATCTTTTTTAAAAATGGGGTTTTCTAAAACTTTTCACTGGTAATGTAACTTCTTGAATGACATTATGAACAATGAACTTTTTCACAATATTCTACATTTTTGTTGTAGCCCTAAACATCCTAATATACAGTAATATATTTGTAGCATCATGTAGCCACACCATAAGTTTGACTAATGAAACAGTTCAACAACTCCATATATTTCACCTGAATCCCTGACTTTATGGTGTGTCAGTATTACTAGGTTATATTTCCTGTTGAACACAAGAGATTAGTTTGTTAGGCGGTGTGCACTTCCAAATGAATCCAAGGGGAGTATTACTTTGATCACAGTGAGAATAGAGTGTGCATGCTCTGTCAAACAAACTTCATTTACAACACAGTCTGTCTCTGTTTCTGTTATTAAACTGGTGCAGTGAATAAATGGTAAAAATATATTTAAATAACAGTGTTCATTTTGAATTTTTCTTTTCATGTTCCAGTGCTTCACCACAAAATTACTCAAAATGCCCAAAACTGGTTCACACTGTGATCTGGGGCTTTGGTCCAGACTGGGCGTCAGTACTAAATCATGAGCATGGCCTCAGGAAACCACAAAAAAAGCAGCACATCCACATTCAGACATAAAAAGAGGAAGAAGAAGAGGAGGTATTTTTATTGATCCCTGTAGGGTAATTCATCTCTGCATTTGGAGTGAATATACATATAAACACACTGGCCATGACATTACACCCTAAAAACAGACTTGTTAAAAAAACTACTAATATGATTGGTTAAATAAGCATTGTTTGTTGGTATGTTGGTTGGGAGAACACCAATCTAGTGGTTACACTTCAATTAATGTAGCTGAACTGGTAAATGCAAAAAATTGTGCAAAGGGACATTTTAATTATATTTTAGATTTTTTACATTATATATTTAACCACAACCGCATCCGTGTCACTGCAGTGCTGAGAATGATCCACCACCCAAATAATAGCTGCACTGTGCAGGTCCTGACCACTGAAGAACAGGGTGAATAAAATATACAGAGAAACAGATGAACTACAATCTGTAATTGTAGAACTACAAAGTGCTCCTATATGACCAGTGTAGCTAAAATTGACAATGAGTATAGGCACCTACACCTAATGAAGTGGCCAGTGAGTGTATGTAGCATGTTTTATGTGTATGTAGTTGATTAATAATGAATTTGTCATTTGGTATAGTTTAACTGTGTATATAATTTGATATATCACACTGCTTGATACTTTTTCTGTTAAACTTGTTTACTCATACATGTATTTATTTATTTATTTATTTTGTTTCTTTACGGTAAAGTGAACACATGAAAAACATTTAACAAAGCTGAACTGTGTAAAGGATATCATTTTACTGTTATAATCTTAATAAACTGTGTCACACCCCCGCCTCTGCCAAGGACAGGCCCACCTTCTTTCTGCCCATGTGCTTGTGTTTTCAGTCACCATGTGCTGTCTCTTTCCATGTGCCTTGTCTGTTTACATCTGCCATGTGTTTTGTTTGCGTTGTCTCCACCCCCTAGCCACGTCTTGTCATGAGTCATTGTTAGCACCTGTATCTTGTCCTTTAATCTTATGGTAATCAGTGTTTGCTATATTGCTGCCTTTTGTTTCTGTGTCCTTTGTCAGTCATTAAATGTCCTTATGTATGTTACTGTAGTGAAGTGTTCATTTATGTACACAGTCACACGTTTTCAGTATAGTCACAGCCTTGGCTTGGTTTAGGTTTGTTAGCCACAGTGTTTTATATGTTTATTTGAGTAATAAAGTCTCTCACTTGGATACCACCACTGAATCCTGACTCCTCCTCAACCCACACTCATTACAAATGAATATTTATTATGTTTTGTGTATTTACTGCGGGTAAATTAAAATATGAAAACTGAATGACTGATTTGTGTAGATTAACTGTAAACCGTCGGTGGTAGTTCTACAACATTGGTTGTTTCTATATAAATGAGCAAACCCAAATATTAATTAATTTTTTCCAGCTGTTCTTCAATGATCAAGATCTCCACAGAGCAGGTAGTGAGAGTGACACTGATGTGGTGGTGGTGTGCTAGTGTGTGTTGACACAGCAGAGCTGCTGGAGATGTTAAACACTGTGTCCACTCACTGTTCACTCTATTAGACACACCTACAGCAGCTCATCTGTTGCTGCACAGTGTGTGTTGGTTCTCTAGTCCTTCACTGTGATCACAGAACACTGCTGTCTGTATAGTTTTGGTTGGTGCACTATTTTCACTGCAGTCGTGCCACTTAGGAGTTTAAAAACATCAGCAGCTCTGCTGTGTCTGATCCGGTCTAACACATACTAACACACCACCACCACATCAGTGTCACTGCTGAGAATGATCCACCACCCAAATAACTGCTCTGTGTGAGGTCCTGATCACTGAAAAACAGGTGAAAGGAAGATAATAAAGTACACAGAGAAACAGATGAACTACAGTCTGTAATTGTAGAACTACACAGAGCTCCTGTATGATCAGTGGAGCTGAAATAGACAAATAGTGTAGATACAAGGAGGTGGTTTTAATAAAGTGGAAGATCAGTGTCTGCAAGGCGGCTGATGGAGAGAGAGAAGCAGAGAGTGTACTGAGTACACACTTTAGTAAATTATGGATGGACAGTGTGTATGTGTGAGTTCTTCTGCCTGTTTTACTGACACTGAATGACACTAATCATTAAGCTGAATACTGAAAACATGCCCTAAAGGAACACTTACTATTAGGTGCAAACATTAAATTAATTATAGAACATTTAGACTATAAATGCTAACAGCAATTCACGCTGTCCCTGTGTTACTTTAAGGTTGTGCTTTCTTGCTGTGAAGTGCTTTGCTCTAATGTACACGTTTTTATATCAGTGTGCCTGAAAATGATTAAACTAATTAATTTTTTTCTCCTCATAGACCTCCCTACAGAAGAGGTCGGGGTTAAGACTCCAATATCTTTCAATCCCAGCAACACTCCTGAATGAACACAGGCTATGTGCTAAATATTTAAAAGATGCTATGCAGCAAAGCTAATAATAGTCCATAGCTATACACCAATGAGCCAAACCTTTAAAACCATTATGCTAATGTGGAACGCAT
>BRDA01073718.1:23013-33935 GCA_036984385.1 Crenuchus spilurus | reverse complement strand
TATATATATGTGCATATATATGTGTAAGAGACACAGGTTTATTTATTTAAAAAATAATATTAAGTAATAATATTACTTAATATAATAATAAGTAAAATAAATTAAAAACTGACAAATGATGTGCTCACAACAATTCTAATTTCTTTGGTATTAAAACATAACAAACCTTTCAAAAACCTTTCAGCCAAGTCAAAGTCTGCCCACTCCAGAGTTTTGTTCATGTAGAGGACTCCAGAGAGTGAATCTATATAGAACCATGATGCATAAGGAGGTTTCTGAGGGCTCCTCCAACACAGGCAGAAGTATGGCTGCTCTGAGGGTCTTCCTCGCTCCCACATGAAGTGCACCTGTAGCACTGGTGACCCAGCTGGCTGACCAACATAAATGGTCTCTGAATATTTGTTCTGGGGGAAGTAGTATGTGTCCCGGAGGAGTCCTGACGAACCTGTCACAAACAGATGGAGAAATTAACATAATCTGTCTGGATATAAATGAGTCACTATTGACCTCTCAGACCCAACAGGCCGCACCTTAAAGAACACAGGAACTGCTTAAAGAAAATGAGACAAAATAAAAGCTTTGTTTACTTTTTTTTGGTGCACTTTAATTTTCATCATATTTTCAGCAGCTGGTACACCTACTTAGCCAGCTGCAAACCTTTAGCTTTTCCTTTGTATAAAGAGTTACAGAGATGCTATGTGACTAAAAAAGTTAGACCTCACTTCATAGGCACAGTTAACCCAGTAATGTCCTTAAGAAAAGAAAAGCAACATCTGAAATTTGAATAAAATAATTAAATTACTTCATTTAAGGTTTAACTACATAAAATGCCATAATTTTAGACCAATTACAACAAATTCTGTAACATGTTTAAAACCTTATTTAACTGAGGTTTGTTTTTACATTAATGGGTTAACACAGTCACTAAAAAGTCTGGCAAATTGATGGGATTCAAAATTATATTTCCATCAAAATACATAAAACACCTACAGTTAATAGGATTAGTCCATTTGGTACATACACTACTCACAAAAAGTTACAGATATTTGGCTTTTGGGTGAAATTTATGGAAAATGTAAAATCTTCAAGGTACAGTGATATTACATCATGAAAGTAGGGCATTTAAGTAGAAGCATGCAGTGGTGATTTTCTCATCTCAAACTATTTATTGAAACAAAAGTCAACAACAGTGGTGGGTAAACCCCAACAAAAAATGTCACTGTCTCAATAACATGTCGTGACCTTGAGCATCAATTACAGTTTGACAACAACATTTACTGAGTTGACTGTTCACAAGTCAACTGAGGCATGGCATCCCACTCTTCTTGAAGGGTGACCATCAGGTCATTGAGGTTCCGGGGTACAGTTAAAAGTTAAGGAGTTATAAGCCTCTACACAGCGACTCAGGACACTCCATTTGAGGTACCTCAGTCTCCAGCAGTCTTTCCTTAACGATGCAACCTTGATGAACTGGAGCACTGTCGTCCATTAAGATGAAATTAGACCTGTGCTGTTCATGCAGAGGCACAATGAATAGATTAATTATGTTATTCAAGTAGTCTGGGCTTGTCACTCTACCATTCACAAAGTGTACTGCAATTCTGTAATGACTAGACACATCAACACCACCACCACCAAAGGCTCATCTGTGACAATAGTGGCTGATGCACAGCACTCTCCTTCACGTCTTCGCAATGGTGAGATACTGTTGATACTGTTGTTAGGTGTCATCTTGGTGTCATTATGTCAAAATGTGAACAGCATGATGATGAGGGGGACTGTTTAAATAGCAATTGTAACTGAAGGACAGGACATTTATCGGTCGATTCATTGATCAAATACTTGTGAATTTTGCCGTTAAGCTCCTTGTTAGAGATCAAGAAGTTGTGCAAAAAGAACTGAAACACTGAACAGTTGGACATGTGCATTCAAAAGTTTAGAGAAGGTCACATTAAGTTCACCTGTAAAGGTTAGAGAGCATTTTAGGTTCTTCCTGAAATTTCACATGAAAGCTGAATATTCCAAAGTTTTTGTGAGTAGTGTATGTGAAAGTGAAAGTGCACAATCATTTGCCAGTGGAGGGACTTGACCTCCATATTTAACCTGTCCATGTGAAACACACACACCCACACACACAATAGTGAACACACTAGGGGGCCATGAGCACACACCCGAAACGGTATACAGACCCTATCCACAGCACATGGGGAACAGTTGGGGATTAGGTGCCTTGCTCAAGGGCACTTCAGTCATGTTCTGCTAGGGGATCAAACTGGCAACCTCCTTCACATGACTGGGTCCCTAACCACCAGCACACAGCTGTAGTTACTAAACGAGTCAAACATTTGTGAATATATATGCAGAAGAGCACATATCAGGGTAACAGGACATCTATAATATGTTTTTGTTGGAGAAATATTAAAACCAGCTCAGTCTATCCAGCTCTCACTGTGAGTTGTTCACATGATTGAAAATTGAGAGAGCGATTAGTAGTGGTGCGATTTCAGTGACTTACAGGTGGCTTCATAATTGGAAAACACATGTAATGAAAATTTATTTTTTTAAATAAAAAAGATCACCTAAAGCATATACTAATTGAGCCTATTTAACTCCATAAAAAGTCCATGTAATGTTCCTGATCATTACGCTGTGTCCTGCTCTGCCCAATTCTCTCCTAATAATGAGAACACAGTCAGGTCTGTACTTGGGATCAGCCACACGTGGCACAGCTGGGACCTCAGCAGTACCCCTCACGTTCACATCAGATCTTCAACTAGATGAGCCACTCGGGGCCCAGAAAAATCTGCTTCTCAATTGGAGCAGACAGAAAAAAAACAGAAACTGAGCTACTCAGGCTCCACAGATTTGCTGGAAACAAAATACCGTTGCCTTTATGTCTTTTAGGTTTGGTTTACATTGAGGTTTAGAATGTCTAACTCAGCATTTTGCCCGTGGCTATTTATTTTCAACCTAAGAAAACAAATAATGACAGAATAGGCAGGTGTATTTGTAAGCAGCATGAACATATGATAAATATTATTAAAAATGAATAAAAATGAACAAATACACTGTCAAAAATATACTTAAATATAAATGAGCCATTGACTATCAAAATGTTATTTTTGGAGCATATTTTTGGGCTCAGGTGAGGTGCAGCCTTCAAAATAAATCAAGTACAAAGCAACAAAAAAGCACAGCTCTCACCTTTTTAACCCCCTTTATTACATATATTAAACATAATGAGATTTCAGCCTTCATGACCTTCATCAGATTAAAGAACTGTTAGACCATAACAGGATAGAACAACCACTTTTAAAAGTCCAGCAAAAGTGTCACACATGAGCACAGATTGCAATTCAAAAAGGTAAACTAACATATTACAAGCTTTTTAGTTTTAATGATTTAATAATGGAAGCATGAAGTGCTCTAAAATCTTCTGGTAGACGACTGTGTTGTGTGTTGACTTGATAAAACACAGTGGACCAACACCAGCACCACAAACCATCACAGACTGCAGAAACTGCACACTGGACTTCAGACACTTGGATTGTGTGTCTCTCCACTCTTCCTCCAGACTCTACACAGTAAATCTGCCAGTGTTAAATCAACACTATTAGAGTTAAATTAACACTGAGAGTGTTACATTTTGACACTCTCAGTGTTAATTTAACTCTAACAGTGTTGATTTAACACTGGCAGATTTACTGTGTAGGAGCTGATTTACAAATGAAACACCAAACTGACTTTCATCTGAAAAGAGGAGTACAACAGTTGTAGCTCTGAGAGATGCACAATATTTACTCACAAAACAAATTTCTAACAATTTGAGATGACTGGTTTTTAATTGTCAGGAGCTGTAAGTCATACTAATCAACAGTAAAACAAAAAGACTTAAAATATGTCACTGTGCATGTAATGAATATAACACTTTACATTTTTTATTTAAATAATGACATTGTTGACGTATGACTAAAGTCAAGGCGTGCAAAAATTCAGGTAAATTTCTCAATTCTTAAATCTTATTTTCCAGCAGCGTCCATTATTAAGTCAACAACATCCGAATCTGTGTCTCGTATGACACTGACACTGCGCTTTTAATGAATTTCTCATATGGTCAATATGATGTGGTTTCCGCTTCTCCTTGTGTTCACCTTGGGAAGTTTAATTACTGAAGATAACATAATACTATGAGGAATGAATCATTACCTGCACTGGCAGTGTGTTCAGGGGCTGATGATCTATAAAACACCATAACGGTGCTGTGTGCTTTACCGGAAAATGGAGACATGAGTGTTCAGGCTGTAATTATATCCCTCTTGTGTTCCTGTCCGACGACGGTGGGCGGCCACTTAGGAACGTACTAATATCATTAGCAGACATCGAAACTTGATTTTCTATTTCTGTTGGTGCAGTTTAGGTCTCGGCTCTGGTTTCAGACATTGATTTAATTTAACTGTGCTGGGATGACAGGAGGTGGGATTGATGGATACAATGAGGCCCACCTTCCTGAAGGATGGACATACACTCAGGCCCACTCCAACCTCCTTTATTAAAAGGCTTGCCAAGACACAAACAAAAACAACAGAAGGAATTTAGTTACGCTGGAAGGCTGCTGGCCACTTTCACTGACATTAGCTGCATCACTGCAATTCATCTGATTGCTCTGTTCTTGAACAAACAAACAAAATATCATTTCTTCAGCCCCTTTTACTCATTCCATGACAGATGCATCTCATGTATTTTTCATACAACCAAATTAAATACAAAAGCAAAATAGAGCATGGATGGTACCAGACAGATAAAACAGATGAATTTGGTGAATTCAATCATTAATAACCACTGAAGAGAAAGAATTGGTTTGTGTTTACATAGAGTTTAAGCCTGTAAAGCCTGAACCATCAACTAACTGCCAGAAAACTCAAATTCTTTCAAACTGGCATGTTTATTAGACATTCTGACTAACTATGAAAAAAATACATTATAATAAAACAATGCATATGTGAGCTATGTTTTGTATTATATTTCATAAGAGTTTGCATATGGCAGCCGTGGCCTAGTGGTTAAGGATCTGGTCTGGTGACCTGAAGGTCGCCGGTTAAATCCCCGGACAGGTCACAACTGAAGTGCCCTTGAGCAAGGCACCTAAACCCCAATTGTAAGTTGCTTTATATAAAAGCATCTGCCTCAAATGTAAATGTATACTCTAACTAATGCAGTACAAGGGTGATCCACTAGGAGAACAATATATATGTATCTATCACGCACGATAGATAGTTGAGTTTTTAGTGTATCAGTGTGATAATTAAATTACATAATTTATTGCTATACAAATTTATATATATATATATAAATGTAAACAAAAATATGTATTATATATTCAGCTTTATGAGGTAGTCACCTGGAATGGCTTTCAGTTAACAGCTGTGTCTTGTCAAGAGTTCATGACTTGCATTTCTTGCCATCCTAATGTGTTTGAGAGCATCAGTTGTGTGCCTACTTTGAAGAATCTAAAATCTTAAACATAAAGTCTAAAACATATTTTGGTTTGTTTAACACTTTTAAGTTTACTACATGATTCCTTATGTGTTCCCTCGCAGTCTGGATGACCAGTATTAATTTACAGTGTAGGAAAAAAAATGTATGTAAATATAAATTTTACACACACACACACACACACACACACACACACACACACACACACACACACACACACACACACACATTGTATATATAAAATTTCCAATTAATTATCACACTGATGATGAAGAAGTCTGATATGATACTCGTGACTTTATAGAGTTAATGGTCAAGCTGTGCATCAGTACCCCTGATACATTTATCATTATATGTGACAAGAACCTACCAGGCATCATTCACCAAGTTCAGCAGCACTGACTGTGTCCTGTGTGTGTCCTGAAGCTTGTAAAAAGCTAATACTTCAAAAGTCAAAGTCAAATTAAAGTTAATGAGGAAATGCAGCCAAGGAGAAAACAGCTAAAACAAACAGTGTGCTCAATGCAGTGGTAAGCCTTTTTCTTCAGTGGAGCTTTTGTTTTTGCATTTATTGTGGAGTCATCTGTGTTACATTTATATAATTGAATAAAAAACAATATGCTTACGGAGTATAAGTATCCTAACTAACATGACAAATAAATTACACCAAAATTCAGCTTAAATTCCACTCAGCTATTCTGCATGTCAACAGAAAACCGTACGCTATTAAACTGGATGAGATCTTTCCAAATTGAATTTATTTCCAGGATGAAAGCCAAAAGAATGTAGGTAGTTTATAGCAGCCTAATTAATTAAGAACATTAAAAATAGCAGAGAGCACACAAAAACAGTTTGGTAATAGAACTGTAGTTTGTCTGAAGTTGGTTCTATGTGTGCTGAATGATGATGATGATGATGATGGTGTGGATCAGTACGAGAAGCTACAGCTGTCATTTGATTCATATTTACATTCAATTTTTTTGCAAATAAAAGAAGGTAAAAAATGTTCTAGTCTTATTGTAGCTTGATTGATCAAATTCAAATCTAATTTCGAGCAAAGAAACATGTCAAAGTGGGATTGTACAAAATGAACAGCGACGCAAACTTATTTACATTTTTGCAAATACACCAATCAGTCAAAACATTAAACATGTCCAAATGTTTGTGGACACCCCTTCTAATGAATGTATTCAGCTACTTTATGCTGAGACACACACAGCTTGTCTAGTTCCTGTAGAGAAGTACTGCCAATAGAACAGGACTAAAAATGAACTTACTGGCACCATGTTTAATGCCAGGCTTGGGCTAGAGGGGTATAGCATTGAGCTGTGGAGTAGTGGAGCTGTGTTCTCTGCTCCATCCTATACTTTTGGGATGAGTTAGTGGAGTTGGGGATGAGGTGGCGTTTGTGATCATCCAACATCCTGACCTCACTAATACTCTTGTTTCTGAATACAATCAAATCCTCACAGCAAATCTCCAAAATCTAGTAGAAAGTCTTCACTGGTCAGTAGAGATTGTTGCTCTAACAAAAGCAGGAGCCCTTTTGTAATATCCTTGATTTTCGAGGAAAGAATGTGCAGGTGTCTCAATACTTTTGCCCACATAGTATAGCTAATATGCTGTTGTTTGTTTTTGGACTTTGACCTGGCATCAAGATGTTAGCAGCAGAGTTTCTAACTTATGAAATGGTTGCTGTTGCTGTTCTAGAACATCCCACAGAAGTTCAATCAGTCTGAAGTTTGGGAAATTTGCAGGTCATGGTCAGTAGGCATTGATGACTGCTGACCAGGAGCATCTCACAAGTCTTTCTGCTTTGGAGATGACCTGACCCAGTTGTCTGGCTAGATATATTTGGCCCTTGTCAAAGCGAATCAGGCCTTTTTTTTCTCCAGCCTCCAACATGTCTTCCATCCCAGACCTTCACATACACCACATTTACAAGCCAATAAACAGTTCATTTGCAAAAAGCAATATCCTCCCAATAGAACCAGATGTCTTTCTAAGTCCTTCTGGGCCAGTTCCTTTAGTGCAGTCATTATGAATTTCGCACCAAATGTAAACACCAAATTATGTCAGAAACTGAAAAATTAAAAAAATGATACTGGAATTTACAAATTAACTCTTTATTTCTTTAACTCTTTATGAATGATATCAATGGTGTGGCTGTTCTCATCACCAGTCAACAGCTCAGTAAGTGTTAAAACATTCTTGAAATGCATTGGCATTGTCAAAAGTACATAAACATGCCCTGTGCTTATAGCTTTGACCTCATAGCCAAAGTATGGATCATGACTGTAAACCCATTGATGCAATCTAGTGTATTGATTTCAGTTCTAAGGCACATTGACTCAAAACTCAATACACACACAGAAACGTGCACACACACACACACACACACACACACACACACACAGAGTCAAAACACAAATAAACAAACTTTCAGAACACTATAACGTTTGTCACAAAGCACACATTTGAGACTCATATTAACTGCCTTCAGCCAGGTATCTTCAGCTATCTTGCCTCTATGTAGTGATGTGAAACAAATCTATTAAGTGCACATGGCATACTAATACAAGCTCCATAATCAGAACAGCCGTCTGAGAACACCTGGACAAACCTCATCAGACGTGAAGCCTGAATGAAGGACACAGAGGCTGCAGGCATGTTCAGCGAGACGAGGAACGCCCTCAGGACAAAGACAAGAACTCGATTAGGTCAACACACACTCCGCTGCAAAGATTTAGCATCTATGAGGTCATGAGCTGGTGGACAGAGACAGAAAGAGAGAGAGAGAAGGGCTCTCTTTCCATTCCCTTGAACTCAGCAGAAGGCGGAAGCAGGCGAGGAATCTACTAGCCCATAATCCACTTAGTACTGAAAGAGCGCCATTCATGTGATATTATGTGTACGTACAGAGACACATTCACTGCATTGTTCTATTGCGGTAACACTGCCGTAACTGAAACGACTACATGTTTGTGTAGTGATCAAGATAATGCCACAGAGCAATAATCACACTCACCATGTTCATGCCCTACACACAAATGTAGGTGGCTTTGTTGAGATTATTAAACAAAGCACAGTGATCTGTGGGAAAACATGGCCCCTGTCCTTTCATCCAAGGTCACCCACTGTCCCCAAACAATGGCCAACTGGACGCCAAGTAGCCAGTCTGGCAGCTGGCCAGTCAATAGCTACACTAATCAAGATGGGCAGATATTGTTCAACATCCAGCTCTTCATTCATCCAAGAATTATGCTATAACAGGCCTTCAAAAACACAAAATCAATGCTTCTTCTTTTAATTTATACATTTCAATACTTTCTTCCTTTCTTCCTACATACTAAGGATGCACTGATAAAGAAATTAATGATGCTGGTACTTATAAATACAGAATGTGTCACCTGCAGAAATACAATACTAGTGCATATCCAAAAATTACAATATGGTGAAAAAGTTCATTTGTGTTCATAATCTAATTCAAAAAGGTAAACTATCATAGATTTTATTTTTATTTACAAGTAAAATGACATATTTCAAGTTTTTTTTTTGTTTAATGTTGATATGGTTTGAATAGCAATTAACTTTTTTTTCATGAGCTATAAGCTATACTTTTGAGCATAAAATAACTTGAAACATGTCACTTTACATGTAACAAATGTAAAATATGACAATCGACCTTTCTGAAATAAATTATGAACAACAATGAACTTTTGAACAGTGTAAATTTTTTGGATGTGTTACTGTAATGACATCAAAAATACTAGTTTGGATTACTGCTCACATTTAACATGTTTTATAAGAAACACATTGTGTATGATTTAAATCTAAAGTTTACAAATGCATTATAACCCTGAATGAGAAAAAGCTTGTGAACGTTACCAATATGAACCTTCAGAACAAATGATGATGACTCTGATATAATACAGAGAAAATCATTACTCTGGCACTGCAGTGATTTAATTAGCTAAAAGGCTGCCAATTAAGCTACAATCCAATAAAGGACCCTTATTATTGATCATTAGGTTTCAATTCTCTTCACTATTCTCTAGGCATTCCACAGGTTTCTTGTACTGTTGAACTTCTTAAATAATAATTATACTATAACTCTGATTCCTCTTAAGCATCATCTGTTTGACAAAAATATAACTGAAAGCACGCAATTTACAAAAAATATTAGCTTATTAATAACATACTATGAACTAGCTTTGCTAAAGATTCAGTTTAAATATCAATGAAAAATAATAATAAGCCTCTCTTTACTCTTCATAGCAGAAAATCTCACATTAATGGGTCTGGAGAAAGATACAGTAAGTTATAGTGTGGTAGTAGTATCACATGAATAATAAGTCATCACTGTGATGTAACTTCTAACTTAAAATAGAGACGTCATTTGATTCCAAAGTAGCCAACATATTACAGTAATGACAGCTAAATATGAATATATTAGACATAATGCATGCATATTACTCTCATACCAACATAATCAGTCATTATCATAAATGTAATCACCTATATCATCAACCTAAGCATGCAGGAAAATGCATCAGGTAGAGACATCAGTCATCAAGAAACTGGATTAAAAGTCTCCTGTGGGATTGGGCTGTACATTTGAAATTGGGTTGTGATTTCTCTTGGGATTGGACAGGACATTAGGACTCAGAAACTTTTATATGTTCGATGCAATGTCATCATTATCAGACCAATTACCAGTAAATCTATTACAGAGTTAAAGATTTGATTTAAAACTGAAGCAAAGATAAAAGAGGCAGCAAGGACAAGAGCAAGCACAGACTGGATTTGTGTGTGTATATAAACCAACCCATTAACCTCCTAAACAGAAGACATTTCTAGATCTCTGGGGTTATTTCCTCCACTGCACCAGCCTGTGGGGGGCTCCATGCATTTTACAGTGCTCACCTGCTGAGCCTCGCCGCCCTGACTGCACAGCTGAAATCGGCCAGTAGGTGAATTTACATGCCCCAGTGACTGTGAGAAATTAAGTCATCATGAGCTGCCATTTTCTAAATGCTAAGTCTTGCATTTTAAAAGTGGAAGCTACAGATCCTCAAGAGAAACCATTAAGAGAAGGAAAATTCTTCTTTGTAGGACCAAAAATATCACATGTCTAGGATATGTGTCTTTCTCCTATTCTAGTGATTAATAGTGTTTATTGAGGTTGTTTATGGACTAATATCTCCTAGTTTAGTAATTGATAGTGATTATTGAGGTTGTTTATGGACTAATATCTCCTATTCTAGTGATTAATAGTGTTTATTGAGGTTGTTTATGGACTAATATCTCCTAGTTTAGTAATTGATAGTGATTATTGAGGTTGTTTATATTAGTGATAGTTAATGATTTGATCCTCTATAATCAGGTATTTGTTGGAGTTATTTGTGATAATTAGTGATCTTATCCTC